>OMLB01001166.1:0-13112 GCA_900302555.1 Myripristis jacobus
GCTTGGTGTTGGAGGCCCGGATGCGCCACACGACGCCGCCGCTGCCGCCGCTCTCCAGAGTCACCAGGTTGCGGATGAACTCACCCGTCTTCAGGTCCCACAGTTTGACTGTGCCGTCATCCGAGCTGGTGATGACAAAGTTCTTGTTGAATTGCAGGCACGTCACGGCGCTCTGGTGCTTGTGGGGACCTGGAGGCGACAAAGCAGGGGAGTCAGTGGGATTTCATGTGAGGGGCATATAGGCATCATTTCATGTGAGGGGTATACAGGTGTGTCTATGTCTTTTCTCTCAGATATAAAAGAGGTTATTCTCCAACTCATTTTTAAAAAGATTTTAAATATTTTTTTGCGGTATCTCATCTTTTTTTAATCATGCATTTACAGCATTCTCTGTTCATGTTGTCCATTCAAATAGTTTTCTTCCCACAAACACTTTGTTTATTTCCTAAAGGTATATGAGATATATTGAGTGAGGTAGAGGGCAGAAACGTGGTGTGTGTGAAATTTGAGCTGAAGAAGAGTCGTGGCAAGATGGGAGGGTAGCACGTAGAAAGCAAAAACAAAAAGAAAAGCCGCGAGTTTGTGAGATGAGATGGCAAAGCTCCGCTCTGTTAGCTCTGGAGAAATGGAGACTGTATGTTTTTAAAGCTTGTCTGCTATAGGAAAGCTTGCGGTGGGTGGCAGTGAGATGCCAGGGCTAAGGCCTGTCACTGTCACTGTGGCAAAGTAGCGACAGCAGACCTCCGGCTGGCACCGCGGAGGTGTGTTGGTGTTTTTGTACGTGTGCTGGCAAGTGACAGAAGCCTGCGTTTAGAGCGGAGACAGCGGCCGTTACTGCCTTCACTGAGATGCCTTTATTTGTAACTGCATGTGTGGAGTGACTAAAGATTTCCCTAAGGGCATGAAAATGATATCTTAATTAAATCAATTAGGCCTGTGCAAACACAAACAAGCACAGAATCAAGTGCTGGGAAATGAACTGCTTTTACTGAGGTTGCTATAGCAGCTATTTTACTCAGACTTATTTAATTTCTTTGCACTTTTACGATCCATTTGCAGAGAAAGATTGGCTTTTTGCTGGAATCTTAACATCAGTGTTCAAACAAGCTTTCATGTCTTCCCCGTCTCTCGCTCTGGTTAGTTCAAAGGCTATGCATTTCCACAAGCATACAACACTGTGCTGCACCAACCCCCAACATATCCACAACTCTCCTCCCTCCCCTCCCTCCCTGCATTTCCACAACAAAGCAGTCTGCTCCATCATTACCTATACTCTGAGTACCTCAGATGACAGTGAGGGCCCTGTTGTCGGCCTATTGTCTTATCAAAACACAGTAATGACTGGCAGAAATTGCCCACTGACCTCATTATCTGACCTACAAAATATCCCGACCCTCATCCCTTCACTGTGCACCAGCCATACCCCCTAGTCATACCCCCTCTTCAAAAGACAGACACACCACCCTCCCCCCAATCTGATCCCTCCCTTTCCATCCTCCACCTCCCTCCCTTTCTGTCTCCATGCTCTCGCTGGGGCATCCCTTTGTTCCACCGGGTGTGTGGTGTGATTGTAGAACCAGCACACAGGGTTGTAGTTTGCTAATGAGGGTATTTTGGGGAGGGGTGTTAGAGGCTGCTGTTGCTGCTGGTTTTCAGCATTCGATTTCCACTTTCCTATGATGCGCCAGACTTGCTAATGGAGTTAAAGCTATTTAAACACAGACAAAGAAAATGAGACCTTCTGCACTGGTCGGCCGACACTTTGCTGCGTAGATCATTAAGACATTTTGCTTGTGTGTTTCCAGTGGACCATTTCAAGCGTTTTGTTGCCATTTTGATGCCATCTGATGCCGCTGCCCTTTTATATACTGTTATTCTATTTTCGAGCCCGTATTTTAAACTGGGGATCCGGTTTGGTGGACTCACCTTGCAGTGTCTGCAGGCACTGGCCCGTCTTGATGTCCCAAATCTTGACGGTGGAGTCGGCATTGCCCGAGACCAGGATGTTGTCCTTGAGCTCCATGCCACTGGTGAGCGACTGATGCCCCGTTAGCGTGTGGATGCAGTTGCCCGTTTCCACGTCCCAGACCCTTATAGACGTGTCCAGAGAACCACTCACCACATGAATCCCATCAAACTACGGAGAGCAGAGAGCGCAGAGAGTTCAGACCATGAGCCTCTTTTACTTTTCCATTCAGTTTCTGAATAAACTGAATACTGCTGAAATAGATCTCTACTGACCAGTTGTAAAGCAAGTTGCTGACTGATGATGATAGCAAATCTTGGCTTATTTCAGACTTGTGCATTGGATGCTTCGAATGCTGTCATTTTTATCCACACAGCACAATGCAATCATATTGTTTCTATTCATAGGCTTTAGCCTGAACTCATTGAAAATAATGAATTTTATTGATCTGTGAAACCATTTTCCCATATCCATGTCCAATACGGGAACACCAATACTTAAAAAGCCTCACTGTGCAATACTGCAATACAGAACTCATCTATCTGTGCAGTAAACAGTCTCCTCACTGAGGATGATGGCACTTGCTAAAGTGCACTGTCATCACAGCGTGGGTGAGGGGACATCTTAAAGGACACACAGCAATTCATTAATTCCTTTGCTCCTTGATTTTATTCGCACATAAAACACAAAACATATGTCTGTCTGTGGGATAGGACATCACTACATACATACAAGATGATATAAAAACAGAAAAAACAAACACCTTAGTGCAATCAGTGTAGATTGACTTGTTTATGGCATTTTGCCCATGAGGTTGGCAAGGCAACAGCCTCCGCACAAGGAGTGGCATTTCAAGTCACAAAGCGAGAATGCTTTAATAGCTGTTCATGTCCAAGAGAGCTCACTTTCCTAGATTTACAGGCACACTGTACTGTACAGAAGTGAGACTCTTGCTGTACAGATTAACGCAGAGTGCAAGTACTCTTCCATTTTTCCAGTATTTTTGTCTAAATTAATGTAAGCAAACAGATGTCCTGCAGTGTGGACAATGTTAGTGCCCATAAGGGCCTGATGCTCGTGGTGCAGGGTAAGCTGGGCCGCGTGGGATAAGTTGACTTGCTATGTCGTTCTAGAACTTGCCATAGTTCGACTTGTGCTGTGTTTTGCTTCTTTGTATTACTATTTCATATTTCTATTCTATAATCAATTATTGATTAAACAGGCCCAGTTAAGCGCGTTCTTTTGTGGGGTCTTTTGAGAAATGCTTGTGATAAAAGGCTATATAAATAAATGAAGCTGAACAACAGATCCAGCCTTTAATTTAATCTTGTGGGACCCTGTTGGGGTTCATTAGTAAATCACCAGATAGACTCAATGGGTGTACAAATGCAGAATCCAATATCCAGCATGAAATTCCTCACCTGTAATGAGTAGACTCTGTTGGTGTGGCCCTGCAGCGTGTGGAGGCAGGTCTCTGTCTCAGGGTCCCAGACTTTGACCATGAAGTCGTAGGCACCGCTGACCACCCGTCGTCCATCGTACTGGACACAGCGCACTGCGGCCACATGGCCCATGAGGACATGTAAACACTGGCCTGTCTCAATGTCCCACACACGCAGTGTGGCATCACGAGAGCCACTGACCACCCTGACAGAGACAAAACAAACAAACAAACATATAAACAAACGACCAAACAAAAAACAACACAGACAGAGAGTCAGGAGCCTCTACTTGAGCCTTGTGATAGCTGAGTGTGGCACTTGACACATAATTATATTTATTGTGGCAGATGGTTCAAACGATTGTCACAAAGCTCAACAGAACTCCTATGTGCAGGAATACTTTCCCATGAAAGAATGTCTCCCTCAAGGCATCCATTTCAAAAGATTAAATTCAATAGTCTGCACTAACTCTCACTCATACTATGACAGCTGCAATGAAAGAATAATAAGGCAGGTATAAACATACATTACCTCCTGTCTTTGACAGGGAGTATCCTACAGTGTCAAATTCCTTCTAGAACGGAGAAAAACTCTGGGAAACAAAGCACCTCTATTCCTTAACCTGTGGCCCTCGAGCAGTGTCTTCAACCAGAAATGTTGTGAGAAGTCATATATACATATCTCTTAAAAAAATAAAGAGAAAAAAGGACAAACTCTTTATTTATGAAATTCCTTGCGGCACTACATAGATGGAAACCATCAGCATGTTATTCACCGTCAGTCTGCAGCTCGCTGTTTCCACTGAGTGAGTAATCAAATGCTACACAAAACCTTGGTGGGCCCTAAGGCGAAAAGAGCACTAGAGTCTCCAGAGTGTAGTACTGAGTGAATGAGTGAGCAGCGGTTCACTTAAGTCTGGCTCACAGGGTCTATTCAGTCACTGTAAGGCCATATGCACACTTCATAAGGGCTGCTCTTTTGCTTGTTAGGATCACCCTGAAGCCAGGTGTTATGATTCTAATAATAGTACAGAACATGGAACATGAAGATGTTAGCATTTCTGCAAGAACTCCCTTTGATCAGCTCCATGCTGTGCTATGTGACTGTTGGTGGCAGCTTCACCTGTGTGTGTCCACTAGTTTGCAAACGCTCATACAGGGTTCCTACACATTTTCCATTTCAAGATTTCTGACAGTGGATTGTTTCAGGCAATGTTTAACACCTCAGACTACTGTCGGCTACATGTTTGCCATGTATGTAAACACTCCAACTGTTGCATGTGCTGGTGGCTTGAACACTCGTCAGCCTCGCGTTGGTGGACTGAGCACAAGAAAAAAAAGATGAGACACTGGGTGGTGACGATGCTTTCACAAAATCACCATGCTTTTTTCCCTTCCGTATGACTAGTGGCAGCTGCCCTGCCCATGTTATGGATGCCATATTATTTAAAAAAACACCACGCTCTTTTCAACGTTTTAGCATCTTTTACAAAGCATTTTTTTTTTATATTTTGGATGGATAAGCCATTCTCAGAAAACATGCATTTTTCCATCTTTGAGCCTTGGATGGAATGGTGCAGTAAATGCCTCCACTGATTTGTGAGCTGTAACATAGACAGGGTGTTTGACTCACTCTACCCCGCCGACTGACTGGAAAATATATTCAGCTGTTTGCTCTAAACGTGAACAAAATCAAAACACATTGCTGGTATGGTTAATTTATTCCTGCAATTTTTGCATTACAATTCTGAGAAACTTTTAAACACGAGCAATAGTCTGGAAACGCGAATACATTACTTTTTCCCCTACTTATCCAGACCTGGAAATCATCAAAATCATGTTCCGTACTTCTTCATGCTTTTCCAGACAGTTTAGGAACCCAGGAACTGACTCGGTATGCATGTTGAGTGGATGATACTAGCTTTCCATCAGGCCAAAAGCACCATGATTCACTCAGCACTCCAAAACAAATGTGATGAGACTTCCCCATACCTTTTCTCGTGTAGGTGCATGCAGCGCACTGTTGAGGTATGCCCATAGAGGGTGTGGATACATTCTCCCGTCTCTGCGTTCCAGACCTTGAGCGTGCGGTCAGTGGAGCCGCTGATGATAATGTTGTCCCGCATCTGGGATGACCACACGCCCCCTGTGTGGCCCACCAACGTCCGCAGACACTGCCAAAGTGACAAGAAAGCAGTTTTTCATCAGTATGTACCTCACAATGTGATACGGATCGAAAACTGCTTAATTGGTGTCGAAGATATCTGGAGTGATTTTATTCATACATCTCGAAGATGGAGTTGAAAAAACAAAACAGAAAACAGTGTGGCAGCTTTACTGCATGACCTCCTGTTCACCTCAGGAAAAAAAAATGACAAAATTAAATTGATGTGACCTTTTGGGAGAAGGAATACTCAGTCAATCCATACCCTCTGCTGCTGTGCGAGGACAAAATATCTTTCTGACCTTTCCACGGCTTTTATTATTGCTTTTACTTATCTGTAGAAAAAGAGTGGCTTATTCATTCTGTTTGCAAAGAGGGCGGGCAACTGTCTTCAATAAAGAAACCGACTCATTCCTCCTCATTAGGCATGGTAGATTAGGTATTGATCACGACAGTTATGGAAATCTTTCTGATCAATTGAATTTGCACCACCGCTGTTTGTCTCATTTGTCTGTCAATTTAATTATCCTTAACACACTGAATTAATTTTTTTTGGGCTGGGGGCAAATTGGGCAAGTGGTTTGTGGTGACTGGAGCGGGGATGTTGGGTTCAGAATGGAGCGTGTTGCCGAGGTGTTCAACATGTGACCCCCTGACTGCAGCTGATAAGCCGTTGAGTGGTGAACGGCAGAACAGGGCAAGAGGCTTTATTGTGGCGAGTGAGTAAGGAGGATAAAGCTGCTGCCTCTCTTCCCCCTTTCTCTCCTGTGATAACGAGAATAACTTCATTAAACGTGGGCCAATGTGACATGACCCTACTGTCAACCTCACTGCAGCGTTGAAGTGTCGTTTGTTTTTATCAGGCGGCTCCTTTTTCACAGCTTTGCTACAGTTGCATTAAGAAAAGGAATCGTCATGCGACAGCTTGGCTATAGCATCGGACTAAATTGTACATTTGTTCAATACACATGGAACACCCCAGTCTCAAAATATAGCCCAAAAAATATTTGTGAGGAGGACGGTGGAATAACATGTTATATCAACATTTTAAAGATGTTATTCTGACACTGTCAAACATATATTTTCATTCACAATATATCACTATAAATATTTGTCACACTTGCATACTGCTCAGATACAGACATGCAGCATTACTGTAATCTTATTCTTAGGATGCAAGATTTTTCCAGTGAAGCGAGGCCAGTGGTTTATGTTCCAAGAATGAGAATAACAGTATGTGATTAGAGCCTACTCTAACATTGCGTGGGAGGAGAGAATATCTGAAATGAAGGGCTTAGGAGTCTTTATCTGTCTGTGAAACAAATATAAAATGAGGCCGTCCTTCGCACTAAAAGAAGATTAGCCTTCTTCCACGGACCTGTGAAGGACTTTTTTTCCCCCCCAAACACATGAGGGCTTGATATGAAGCTTTATATTTTCATTACATGTTTCTGTTTATTTGAAGATTTCATTTAAAATGTGTGGACAATACTGGCCATGGTGCTGTGCTAGCCCCGGAGCTGTACACCATGAAAGGAGGTATTACCACATTCTTGGAGTCACAATGCATGATTACAAAGTGGACAATTACAAGTTGGCTACCTTAGATGTCATTAGTCAGATGTAAACCAGACTGCATGACTCTGAGCCTTGATTACCCAGGATACACTCCCATCTACATTAGGCATGCATAAGAGAGTACTCATGCAACTGTGGGGGGAAAAAAAAAGGGTGACATGTAGTAGAGCTCCTAAGCCAGATATGATATGACCTCTGAATGTAGATAAACAATAGGTACCTTGACAACTCAGCCACCAGTTGTTATGTTATAAGAATGTTTTTTTTTTCTGCAATTTGAAAAGTTGGAAATTAGCCAAGGTCTCTGCATGGCAAATAAACAAAAAGTTGCATCTCAAGGTGGAATAAGAGAGATAAATTAAATTAGGTAAGGCTAAACATATCTCTAACCCCATTCAAGTTACTGACCCATGACAGCAGAATGTTAATGTGTTTGCCCTCTTCCCCTCCTGATGTCTTAGGCCCTGTCATATTACTCTATATGCACAAATACCTACCCAATGCAAACAACATCCACACCACAGTGAAAGCGATCACAATAGAAATACAATAATTCAGCCTCCAGTGGATAAAGATCTAAACAAATGAGCATGTACATCCACCCACACACAAATAACAGAATAGCAATTAGCATTTATCTACTAACAATTAGCATAATATCTCATCAACATCATCAACATAATATCCCTGATAGCCACCCTCTGATCAGCTGGCCAATATTCATTTACTGTTGACTATTCGATGAGTAAGCTCTGATGCCCGGAGCTCCCCAAAGCCAAAAAGAGAAGGTGAACTTGATATCCATGCAGCTAAAGCATCTGGCAGAGGACACCCTTCTCTAGATGTGACAGCAGGAGTCCACAGTCCTGCCATCTTAGATCTGCCTGACAGCCGAGATGACTGTTGACTGGCACCACCAAGGACATGTACTGCTCTGTTAAGCAGCAGGCAGTTGCCTTGGATGCATGAGTTGAGTGTGTGTGTGTGTATGTGTGTAGAAGCTTGACATCCTTCACTGAAGCTGGGGGGCATGTAAAGACAAAGGTCCACCAGATAAAGACAGAGCTGGGAAGTATGCGCCAAGCAACAGCTGCAGCGGCAGGAAAACCAACCCTGTGGAATTTCTCCAATCTGAACTCTGCAGAGGGGCTTCAACAGACGGTCTTATGTCACTTTCATTTCAAACTTTTCAGTGTCTCCTCAACCTCTAACACAGCAGTTTTTAATACAATCCAATTCCTGATATCTTTGTTTAAAAGTCAAAGTCCAGCTCTTTGGAGGTAGGTGAATATAGCATTTTCAAATCACGTGACCAAGCAATCATCAGTTGTGTCAAAGCAATGGTTCAATTCATCATACGTTTGTATAACAAAGTAATAAGCAAGTACAGAGGAGAAATGAATGATAAACTGGCAGCACAAGTGGCAAAATAATGATACCCTGTCGCAGCATTTGCTGAACTGAGTGTGCAAACACTGGACTGTTGTCTAAGGCTTAATATCTTAATGATATGACAAACGAAAACAGGCCTAGAAATCCAGATATGCCTTTGTTGACATAATGGACTATTTTGTTCTCAGGGATAAAAATGCCCAATGATTCTGAAAAATGTATCACTCCAACAAATCCTCTTAGACAGAAAAAGGGAAATTGGACAGATTCATAAAACATTTCATACAAACAACATCTGTTATGTTCTTGTTAGCATAATCATTTTAGCACCATTTAGAGACGCTTGCTTTGGGTGGGGGATAATCAAGTGAGAACATCACTAAACTGCATAGTGACACTTGACTCAGTCTACACTGCCTCAGTGGGTGACAATATCGTTGAATGCTGCAAATTGAGGAGGCTGAACACTCGGTTTCTGAGGGAGGAGAGAACATGTGGGCTAGCACAAGTTCGTAACTACTCCCTTTGGCACAATCTGTCTGCTCTGTGACCATTCTCCATTTCAGTCCTAACCATTTCATCATTTCATTCTTCTACCTATAGTGCAAGCAAACCAAACAGCATTTCAAATATTCCCTCTGAACAGAGGAACAAAATTAACTGCTGATTAAGTGCATGAACTGGAATAAAAGATGGACTATGAGCTAATCTGCCCTAGTATTATCTTTTCTCAACTCATTACTGAAGTACTTCTTTGTCCCATGACTGAGAAATGACCCAAATCCAAACAGACAATGTTTTCAGAATTTGCGGGTAATGGAGGACAGACAAAGGAAAACCAAAACATCACAGTTTTGGGGGGAGAGGAAGATGAAGAATGACAAACTAATGTTCTTTTGTTATTGTGTAAAGCCCTTTGGTCAACCGCTGGTTGTTTTTAAACTGGGCTATAGAAATAAAGAGACTTAAATGTTAGAGTCAACGCCAGAAACATGCATCCAAGGGTCATTAGAAAATATTTGTGTGATTACCACTGTAACCGTTTGCCACGCAGATGAACAGCAAGAAAGGAAAAGGTAGTAATCAAGTCCTCTACTTCAGTGAAAACTATGAAGAATGTTGACAGCAAAGAGGAAAAATAAATGCCGCCGTTGGTAATCCCATTGTACTTTGCTTTACAGCTGTACTGGAATCAACAGCCACTTCAAACGAAATGGTCGACTAGGCTTAATTGGCAATTCCTCTCCAGTGAGGAATTCTCTCTAGTGTTCAGAGCTAAGGGAGCACAGAGCGAGATGAGATCCATGGAGGGATGTGCTCTGAATAAAGTCCTCATACAGAAACCGATTTAGGCTCATCTCTTCTCCCAGTCATGACTTCACCTATTTGTAAACAAACAGTTTTATAGCAGATTTAGTGCTGTGGAAGGTATACATGCACTATGTCTCTGTGATGCCAGCCTCAACGCAGCATGGCAGCTGAACAGCAGTTCAGCCTGCTGGTGATGTGACTCATCACAGATGTTCTGACCTACACAACCCAATATGGAGCCACTGCAGCTTTAACTCAACGACTTGTCATCCAGATATTAGCCTTACCGTGAAGGAGAGCCAATCCGTGTTCCATGCCTATCAGATGACCTTGGCAAGATCTGTTCAGATCAGCAAAGGCTGTGACTGATATGCGTGTAATCACCACTTGGCTGTATGCCAGCTTTACTATCTATAAGGGGGGGCTTTGCAGCAATGAAAAGCAAGCTCATCTATTCTGTCTTTAGTCTATCATGTCCAACAGAAACAGAAACTTACTGATGCGTGATCATAAATTTCTCTCAGGGTGTTTCTTTCAATCTATACTTACTTTTGCCAAATGAAGAAGCATGATCATAGCTGTGCTGCAAGAGCTGTGCTAAAAAATTTTCAGTAAGCGCTCCAGTGAAAATGTAGTCCAACGCAGAGGCAAACAGTGATTTACGAGGATGTGTGAAGCTCTCTTGAACACCACACAACAACCAACACCTTACTTTCCAACACACACTACAAAGCTGCAGCTAAAGCTTTGTGTCACTGCATCAGCCTCGGCTATGAATACTAACAGTGCTTGTGGACCTGCGCTGTGTAGCAAGTCATGGCGCTGCAAAATGGCTAAATGTGGGGTTAAGAATAAAGGACAAAATGGAGTCTTGGGAGGATGGTTTTAAGCAGCAGGGCTAATATCAGCAATCAATAACCTTCAGGTCAGGAGGTCTGAACAGTTAGAGGGAGGCAGCTGTGCCTCATGTCTGTATATATTCATGAATGTAATATGCTACAAATTTCAATCAATGGAATTCTTTAGAACAAATCTAGGCTACTGCAAAGCATACAGTAATCTGGACAACAACTTCTTAATTTCCTGATCAATGAGACTGAAAAATTCATGAAGTTTAATGAACCTCTTACAAACTGAACAGTGTGCTTGACTGTACTGCAACTCCATAGCTGTGATGGCAACATGAGACATTAAGAGTTAGCACTTACCTTTCCTGTGACGGCTGACCAGACCTTGAGCGTGTTGTCGTCAGAGCCGCTGACAATGCGGTTGCCACAGAATTGGAGGCAGGTGATCACATGGTCATCATGACCTTTCAGCACCTTTGAGAGCAGACACATAAAGAGATGCTGTAAGATGAACACGGACCAGGGGGAAATAGAAAGGTAGATGACGAATGACAAAATAAATGTCAAGAACTGAGGTGGACAATGACAAGTCTGCGCTGCTTTATACATGAAAGCAAAAAGGGAGATGAGAGGCAAATGTCATCAAGTGCTGCAGGTGTGCATAGATCTTTCAACAGAGCTGTATGTGTGTGAGGGTGTGTGTTTAATCTGCTGGTTAATACTGGGCCACAGCGCTGCTAACTCAGCAAATGAGGGCTCACGCAGCATGTGCAAAGGCATATAAGGAGCACAGTAACCAAATTTACATCTGTGGTAGTCCCGATGGACTGGTGGACGTTTTAAAATGAGCAAAGGCGTACAAGGCCCATTAAGAATTCACTCTGCCATGCTAGTCATGCTTCATGGGAAAGTTTTCAACTGTGTGTTCAAGGAGGAAGACAGATGGCGTCTTCATTTAAAAAGAGCAATGGAGAGGTTGATTCCAAAACCACACTGAGGAGCATGAAACTGACCCATTGCTAGCTTCACTTAAATGCCATTTCAGCCTTTCTCCATTTAAGCGCCATTTGATATCAAATCTATAATAGCTTACTGGTAAGTGGGCTGATGACATGTATTGAGGTCTACATGTATTGAGGTCTACTTAATGGGCTTAATTTAAGTCTGAGGACAAGGCTACCTTAGGTGATTTGAGGTCCCCTCTCCTCCAGTTAGTGTCTATTCTGTGTTGCCTGATGTAGGCACTCTTCCAGGGGCTGTGAGTGAAGCCAGGCTTGAAGCCGGGCTTCTTCCTCTTGGCAGGTAGAGGCTCATCGATGCCTGTTGATGGAAGGAAGATGATACGTTGGGGACAGCACACATTGACAATATATTGAGAACATCCCCATTCTAAAAGTGTATTGTAAAACTGGTTTAGCCATTGCTGTATGCAAAGTATTGAGCAGAGTGGTAGTTCATCTGCTGCAGGGGCTTAGGACTCACCCTCTTCCCTGCATTTCTCCCTCCACAGCAGGTTGTCTTCTGCTAGGATGCGCCAGTAGCGACACGTCTGGGCTGCTTGGAGGAGGTCCTTCGGTTCCAGGAATGACAGCACATACAAAGCCAGCTGGTGAAAGACAAGGAACAAGAATGCAAATGATGTAAACACTGAATGTAAGGGAATGAGACTTCTTTATTCACTACAGGAGGTGGACAAAATAACAGAAATACCACATAAAAAAAGGACTCATTTTGAAGTAACGAAGCTTTGAAAGTGTAACAGCATATTCTAAGCACAGACAAAATTCACAGGCAAAGAGAGCAGTGTTCATAAGTTAAATTTCACTGAAAAAAGAGATGAACATTTAACTAGACTTTTGGTAAATATTACATTAAAATGGCTTAAAAGGTTCCTAATGAACTGAATCAACACATCCATGATACTATTTTAAAAAAACATTCATTTGCGAGCCTGAAAAAGCTGCTATTCATCGAAGGGGTTGCCACTTGGAAACCCAAAATCAGAGGACAAAGACGAATAACCTGGTGTAAGGAGCACAAAACCTGGAACCTTGAGAAATGTAATACGGTCCCTGAGTTGTTTTTTCCTTTATCCTTTTTCTTATATGTGGGCAGAGAAAGCCAAAAGATCTCTAATGGTATGACCAACCATCGCAGAGGAGTTTTTAGGTCTGGTGGTTGCCATGAGTCACTGTGTAATGGAGGATTATGAGGCCATTTTACAGGACAAGGTGCATCCTATGGCGCTAATGGTGTTCCTTTATAATAGTCTTTTAATCCCAGATTATAATGTCCTTTTACACACTACTTAAATTCAAGAGTGGTTTCATGGACACCAGGAGGAGGTTAAACTCGTTCGAAGGCCTCCTTAGTCACCAAATCTAAAAAAAAAAAAAAAAAAAAAATCATTGA
>OMLB01001166.1:13132-24817 GCA_900302555.1 Myripristis jacobus
GAACCTTAGTGGAAATTTCTGGAGCACTGAGTGAAAAGTAAATTTCCACCTCCTCCATACCTCAAACACCTGGAGGCTTTTTCTTGTCCAATATCCATTTTACACAGCTGAGGACTTGTATGACAGCATTCCAAGGAGGACTGGAGCTGTTTTGAGGACTAAAGGTGGTCCTACTGCTTTTTAGGTGGTTCATGGGCATATTTAAGTTTTTGCATTATATTGTCCACCTAGTTTATGTTTATGTGCTTTATTGGTTGATTTAAATTGTATTACAATTCACGCCTTATACAAGACCCATCTCAAACCCTGACACTTTTCAATCAAAAGGAAGCCTGTCTGAGTTAGTAATCATTAGTTGGTCTGTGAGGACATTTTGTAAATGAACCGGAGTCAATGAGTCAGAGACAGCTACAAAACCTAGTGCACAATCTCTTCGGGAGTCGGCATTTCAACCATATCTGTACTATGGCCCTGAGGATAGTATTGTTGAAATTACTTTACCCCAGCAACCCCTACCAATATATCTCCAGGAGCTCAGTTAAAATGAGGGAGGTGGGATTATCAAAAGAAAGAGGGCAGGCTGAACAAAACAGAAAAAGGAAAAAAGAACAATGGCAAAACAAAATGAAAGAGGAGAGCTTAGGCTTCTCTCATATCCTAGTCTGAACTCACATTATCTCAAATGTTATAGGGATTTGGCACTGGAGCAAGCGGTGCTACTGACACCATTAAATCTCACAACTAAGCGCATAACTTGCCCCCTCCACGCCTGTCTACGTCCTCTTGTCCTCACATCACCCAGAGGCAAGATGTTAAGAGATTAAGAATTTGATCAGATGGTGTTACGGTGGATGGAGGCTGTTTTGGAAGAATACCACACGTGATGTTACTGAATTGTTGTGGCACACCGACACCACTGAATATCTTTGCAGGGGAAAACACACCTGGTAAAGATGTTTTTTCCCCTCTGAATACTGTGGGGACTGACAGGGACAGGAATAAAGCTGGAGAGAACACCAAGCCTCTATGGGCCATGTTCATTCAGAAACAAAACCAACCATGAGGATTTGCTCTCACGGGACTTTAGGGTGGAGGAAGAAGAAAAGTATGAAGGACGAAGAGGAGAAGGTAGATCAGAGAGAGGAGAGGGGGTTTGGAAAAAAGAGAAGGGGATTCAGAAACTCACCTCTTTGGGCAGCAGGGAGATAAAGTCTCGCTGAAACTGTGGCTCGATCACCTGCATCATGTGCTTGACTTGTGTGGGCTCGCAGCTGTCAATCAACTCGTCCAGTGCCAGCAGCTTCTCTGGGCCACTCCAGCTCTGCAACACACAGGACAGAGGGAAGGTTAAGAAGAAGTAGTGCAGAACTTTAAGCGTGCTTGTGTAAGCTTTTTTTTTTGTCAAGTTTGATCTATACACAAGCTTTGATGGAGTGCCTTGGAAAGATACTGCTTTGAATTCTAACATGCAAAGCGGGTGTCACTGCATCTGTAGCAAGTTAATGTGCCTGTGTGCGTGTACTATGTTCCTTCCACGGCAGTGAGCTGCCTCAGGCACCTGCCCTTCTCTGGCAGCCAACACATTAAAGGGTCATTTACACATCAAGAAACAGCCTCTATCAAGTACGTTACTACAGTTCTGTAGGAGGATTTCTTCTGGATGAATATTCTGTTGCTGCTTAAAACAGGCTGTGGGATGACGCTTGATGTTGGACCAAGCAGCATGGCCAGAGTTGTTTTGCTCTGGAGGAGCACTGAAATCTAACAATGATTACAGGCTGTGAGGCTGGATGGAAAATGTGGCGCATACAAGCCACCTGTAATTTGGCAGCTAAAAGCTCTTGCCAGAAGTGCTGGCTCTGGAGGTAATCAGGGGGTGCAAAGAACTCCCTGCTCCCTACCTAACTAGGATCAGTAAATAACTACGTATGTGTTGCATTATGGTATGTGCACTTTGTATCTGCACTTTGATTCAAACAACAAAACAAAAATGACAGGTTAACAACAGCCAATCAGGAGTGGGGATGTTTATTTGTTTACATTACTAGTTTCGAGCTGGCCAGTCTGATAAACTAAACATGAATACTTGCCAATTCTAGATATTTGAAATGTCTTTCTGTCCTCTCTCTCTCATTTTGGACAGGTTTACAGTGTTTATAGCATTTGTTGTGTTGATGCGTGGACAACATGCTGAATTACTGATGTACAATTGTTACACTGCTGTGCCTCTAAACATGATGGTAGGCTGTTGATTTTTGCTTTGCAAACATGCTAATTCAAACATTCAGAGAAAAGGGTGAGCTCTATGTATGTAGCAACTGCAAAAAGCCAGTTGAACTGGATGCTTTTGAAAATGCATTTTCTCAGAATTCAAAAAGGCTAAGGCTCTGAATACAGATCAGAGAAGTATTATAGTCAGACTGAAAAAAAATCTGTCATAATGTATTCTTGCTCCAGAATCAAGTTACCTGCAACAAGTATAGTTAAGCTGAACAACAAAGCCACCGAAGAAGCAATGGCCAAATCCCTCAGTGGCTGTGCATCATACAGTGGGGGCTGACTGCCTCTTGCTTTGCTGTTTACTTCAGGCTTAGTGGCAAATATGTACTTTGAACTGCAAGTATGCATACATTCAAATCAACAAATGCATTCACATTGTAAGGCTCCATGACGGGCTAGGATTTCTTCCAGGACTGACTAGATTATCACTATTGACCTTTTGGTAACCAGTGGCCTACTGTTAGGTCTGTGTACAGGTTCTCTATAGCCAGACTAACAGGCTGCAAGTGCATCAGTGGTGATTGCTAAAATCTGAATCTCTGAATTCAATCAGTCAAAACTTGGAGAGCTGTTGCAGACATGCTTCTTTGGAGCTGTACTTTTCAAATGCTGCAAGTCTATGCAAAAGCCTAAAGGCTATGACAGGATTGGGGAATGTATAGAATGTATGTTTGAGGTTTAGCTGCCTGTAGCCTGGGTTCTTGGATTAAAGACAGTAGGCTGTGGCATGTTAGAGTTTCAGCCTAGTTGAAAACTTTCTCATTCACAGTTGTTACAGGCAGACCCAGCTATTCCATGATAATGACTCTGGTCTCCTTAAAGCAATTAAATCACTGTGGCTACTTATTACGTAAGAAATCGTCGGAAGCTGTAGAAACTAACATGTGTCAGATGGCATGCAATCTCCATGAGCTGCTACTACTGCTGCAACCATTACAACCACATCCTTAAAACAAAGCCTTATTACTTTTTGTCACGACAGCAACTGTTCTTCTGATCATAAGCACCATAATTCCATAAGATCAGAAAGCTGCTTCATTCACCAAATTAGAGATGCAAAGAAATCTAGCCAGGCAAACAAGAGAAATCTTGCTGACTAAGCCCCTTGAGAAAGCTTCCAATGTAGAAACACCAGAGTCTTGACATTTTGTTGCATTTAAGAAGCTATTATCTTGTACACAATGCTTTTAAGCAAAAGAGCAAAGTAGTAATTTTTCCCCATTTATATTCCAAAAGATTACATTTATGACTAGTACAAAGGCTGCAGACACAAAGCTCCAGATACACATACACAGCAAAAAAAAAAAAAAAAAACCTGTATAAATATGGCAGCTTTAGAACAGAGTGGGCAGACTCAGTTAAAAACAACTCTTTCCTTAAGACTGAGAAGGATTTACTTAGGAACATGGAATTCTCAATTTCATGACAGATCCGGGTCTTTAAATTCCACACACTCAGACAAACATAAGTGGCTTTTTTGCCTCATAAAAACTCACAACAGAAAACTTTCTGGGTTCAAGATGAACACTTTTTGGATAATAGGTAAGATTCTGAATTATATACATTATAACACAGATTATTGTACAGATAAGCCGTCACTCATGGGTTCAGTTAATGGACCATCATTCTGGTTTTTACTACTCAAAACATTCAAGACCTCTTTGCTCTTGTGATGTAAGACCTTAAGTTTCATATCTAGGCTTGAACCAGTGGTCACTGAAGTGGTTTGCTTGTAGCCTATACTGAGCTAATGAGAACTGCCCAAAATATTACATGAGGATCAAAGTAATGACGATGCCTTGTAAAAGCGACTGGACTATGTCAGTTCCCATTATGCTTGGTCCTTTCCAAAACACTTAACACACCCGGAGCATTGCTATTCTCAGACAGTGCATTAAAAAGACAAAGCAGAGTGGAGCTCTGCATCCAGTATAGGCTTAAATCATACTGCAGCACCTTCTGATGTGGAAAACAACTGTTGTCGTAAACTTTCTACTTAAAAACTCTACTCGGTTTTAGAGGATCACAGAGGACAACATCTGTTCGACTAAAGCCTACAGAATATAGTCCACAAGGCTGTGGTAGAAAAATACAATCTGGTAACTCTACTTTACAGTCTGAACAGGTAGGGCTAATTTCAATTCCATGCTACGGTGCTTATGGTAATGTGGTGGGCCAGAACAACAAGGCAGCAATTATCTCTGAGACTAAGTGAACATTGATTGGGCACAACATCTGCTTTTTGATGAGCTTTTGCTTGAGGGCTCAGAGCTGCCCATGGGAGAGGGGAGATGGGCAGTGTAGGAAGAAACACCGCTGTGTTGTGGAGAACTCACCTGAAATGTTCGGAGCCATTCTTGGAGACCAGTGGGTGGCTGAATTGAGGTGATGCGCCGTCTCTGTTGCCCCTGACCATTGGCTGTTCTGATGTGACCAAATGTGGTGGGTGTGGCTGGGCATGGAACAATTCCTGTTGGGCTGCAATTTATAGGGGAAAAACCATATAAGACACAACAGGGGCATTATAACAGCAAAGGAAATTACACAACATCTGGCTTGCAGAGTCATAGGAAATGCAAATCCTGCTAACCTGGATAATTAAAGCTGAACTTGTTTGATACCAGACTTTTCTCTAAAACTTGAAGCATTTTTAGCCCATTACTCATTCAACAGTAAGTACTCCAGCTGAAGGCAAATTTACTCTGTGAAGCAAATTAAAACACAATTACTGGTGTTTTTAAATTTCTGGGTCATTTTCATCTTCGCCCCTATTTTTTTTCATTGGACACAGGCTATGTCCAATTATATGGTAATATTGTTATAATTTAGGCCAAGATCCCTTTCATTCAGATAATCTTATGTCTTGCTATCAGCTCAAACAGCATCTACGTTGTTCTTACTTCATTCAAAAACCTCTGTTCTTTGGACTTACCCTTTATAGCCTAATGAAACAAGGAATGTAATAATTACAAATAAGATAGAAATGAATAGAAATGTAACTTTTTATTGATGTATTGTGGCTTCTGGCCGACAAGGATATCTTTTAGTGTCGTATTTAAGGCTGAAACTGACTGGCATCTTGTGAGTAGGAAGAGGAAGAGCGAATTTGAATTACATATCAAGATGTGTGGTACACACTGAAATGACAGAGATAAGGGGGAAAAAAGCTCCACAACAGATATTTCCTTTAGGGTGGTCTCAAATGTTGGCTTTTCACTCAGAGACTTCAAAGTACACAAAATGCCAAGGATTTCTGTTCGGTTTCAATCACTCCTGTTGCAAGAAACAGGATCTTAAAGGCAGCACAGGCCTTCAAAGGGCACCTGTGTGCCCTTGTAATGTAGTGGCAGCAAGAAAAAAACATCCAGTGGGCAATCTCAGTATTACTTATTCTGCTTGTTGACAGCAGAATGGGAAGCTGGGGTCTATTTCATAATGGATTCATCTTTAATGGGATAGGAAGCTGAGACAGGGCCAATTACACGCCACCACTGCCCATGAAGTGTGTGTGTTCAGCCTGAATCTCTGGGAATATTTTCATGTGTGTTCATGGGAGCGTGAGTTTTCATGTGAATACATGCATTAAATATTCAGGGCCTGAAAAACATCTGGGACTGCTGACTGGGTGGTGCTGATATAATACCATAGTGTGCAGAATCATTACTATTCTGTTTTATTCTTTGTCTGAAAATGGCAGATATAGCATCTTTGTTCATACACCTTGATTTCCTTTTCCTCATCCATATGAATAATCCAATTACAGCAAGGAAATACATCTCTTTAAAGGTAAATTTCAAAATTACTCAATTTTGGCCCTACAGGAAAAAAGGAAGTAGGCATGTCTTCTTTGTGCAGTTGGAGGATCCAATGGGTGGAATTTTTTTTTTTTTTACCTTGGATACTCCGGGCCTTTGCAGGGCTTTTTTCCAGAAGGGAAAGATCGGACCTCGGGGCCATGGTCCAACTTTCTCTTCATCTGCAAGTCAAAGGGAGAGGAGACAAAAGAGAAAACATTAAAGACCATCACAGCAAAACCCTACAGAAAACCAAATTTAGACCCAACACAGAGCTCTTACTATTATTCCGCATCCCTCTGAAAAGTAAATACAAGTGTGCAGATGTATGACACGCAGAATTTGGTTAGAGATGGCACTTCTGGCATTCGCTTTATTCATCAGAACTCATTGTATTTTCTAACTCTTACCTGATTGCTTTCTTTCAGAAACAGTGAACATGATTCACTGCACTCTTTAGTGGAAAACCAGCCCCTGAGAAGCAAATCAGGCAGTCTACCAGTTTGAAAATGCGCACAGGAATGGAGCTTTTCAAACAAGCACCTTAAATCTTTAAAGTATTTGACAACAAACCAATCATGTACCACCGCTGTGACATTACTATGAAATATATATTGTGGCATAAGAATTTTTAGATCAAGGTCTTTAAAATATAAGAAATATAAATTATGGTCTCTTTAGCTTCCATAGCTTTTTATTTTAGCCGATGCTTGCCTAATGTACAAGATAACTCATAAATTTGCCAGAGCAGAGTTTGATTTACAATGATGCTTGAAGAGGAACAACGGAGCAACTCCATTCGTCACTGTTCTCTCTTCCACCCCCTTCAACATTGATGCAAAGCCAGAGCCATGTTACTGACTACCCAATTGTGTAAACAAAGGACTCTGTGTAGGGGTCTATGCGAGCCGGATTTCTTCATCCCATGCCTGCTAATCTGGCCAGAGTTCTTCCTGCACATGCAAGTGATCACCATCATCACCGGTCCCTCATGGGTAAAAAGGCTGACTTACTTGATTTAAAGTGTCAGGTCCAAAAAAAAAACCCCATATATGGCAGTCTGGCCTTTTTTTTTCTCTGATTAAATGAAATATGCTTTGCATGAAATTGAAAACTAAACTAGACTTGATAGTGGTCACGTAGTTTTGGTCTGAAGTGAGGCTGCTGAATATATACACAGAGACAGCCTGTCCGCTCAGTGCTCCATCTGTGCCTCACTCCAAAACAGCTGCAGGAACATCGCTAGTACAAATATTAACCCCAGAAAAAAATCTGAAATGGAGGGGTGTTATTTGATACCCTGCAGTGGGGATTTGTCTCCAGTCAAATGCCCTGTTTCACTGGTAAATATTGATGAGCTGCCAACAAGAAACAAAAGACCAGACCAAGGCAGTACGCTCCTGAAGTACAGGCTAGGCTGTTTTGATAAACAACTAGATGTTATTATGCACTGTGCACACTGATGATTCATTCATACACTCTAGCATTTATCAAACTTTCTGCGGGGCTATTTTGTGTTAATTCTAGCACAGACCAATCAAAATTCACCCTTCAACACTTCTTACTTCAAGATTCTTGCCCAAACTGCCTGGCAGCCCTTCCACTACCTGCTGTGGCATCAGATAAACTGTATCAGAAATCTCAGGAAGGACTGGCTTCTGTGCCATTAAGATGGTCTGCTAATGCCTTGCCCCTAAGGTCCCCAAACCACATTTAATTAAAACCCTTCCTGACACCAAAAAATATACAATAATGCACTTACTGAAGGGGGATAAGCACTGGTGATAAAACTCTGAAGGTCATTTTATTTTGCATTTACTGTGTGGTTCATGTCTCTCCTCAAGATATATGTTTATTGCTGTGTTTTGCTGTACATGGATAGCCTCAACATCATATTTGTCCTCTCCGTATTTTTGTCCTCAAGACCACATAGGGTGTCCAAAATAGCATTCAATGTGGCAAGCCAATTCTGGCCCAAGAACAATAGCTCAGATTGTGAAATGTTTTATTTTGTTGCCAGCTACCAAAAACCTAAATGATGAATGCAATGTTAGGTCAACTGCAACTAGATCTGTGATAGCAAATAAAGGCCACCTGCCACTTAATCTAACATGGACAAGAAAAAATCAATGAACTGTACAACTGGCGGAGTACGAATCAAAGCTTACTTGATGCACGTGTGTTAACATGCCTGTGCTGCGGGCTTATCAGAGTCTTTAAGTTATGCCCTAGACATTATACTGTAATATGACAAAGGACTCATCTATGCCAGAGAAATGAATGAAACCATGTCAGCTCTGCACAGGACTTGCAATGGTACATGCATAGAGCTTCATCAGAAGAGGCCAGATCATGAAAAACCTTGAATGCATCATGAGGAAAATCGAAGTTCAGGAAAGCATTAGGGCTGAGAAATCCAACACACAAAGCCAGAGTTGTGTAAATGTCGTCAAAATATTATCAAGAGCTGCACAAACATGTAGTGTATACTCCATCAAGTCTAAATCTAAAACACTGGGGTGACAGAGCTTTGTAGATTGATAAAGGAGATGCGGGTATACAGGATATTCCAGCTTGTTGAAATCCCATTCTTCAACCAGCTTCCCTTGTTCTCAAAGCAATGATCTCATTGCAATGGCAGTTCAATAGCCAAGGAGAGTCTGGGTGTGTGTGCATGAATGTATGGGTGTGTGTGCATTTGTGTGTATCTAAGAGAGAGAGAGAGGGGGAGAGAGAGACAGAGACAGAGGCAGAGTGAGAGAGAAGAAAAAGAGTGGGAGTGCTCTCTGTGAGTGTGTGCCTGAATGTGTGTTTAAGAGGCAGAGAGGAAACCTCCAACTAAGCACAGGCGTCAAAAAACAGAGTGCCACCAGCCTCTTGTGCTTCAGCCTGGGAAAAGGTAACCAACGACAAAAGGAGAATACTGTCTTTGTAAGCCACTACCTATCAGTCAAACTTCTTCTGGTTTCCCTATCTGGCTGAGAAGAGAGGGCAGATGGATGCAGAGAGTTAATGATATTTTAAAGACAGCAATCACTCCGACGTAATGTGTGGACTCACTGAAATAGAGAGTACATCCTTCAGCATCAGTCATTTCAACAGTGTTGCTAATCGTGGTCCCATTATTCAAATAATGCATCAAGGAAGTAAGAAATAATTGCCATTATACTAATCAGCATTTCTAATGAGGCGGAAGGCAGCTGAATTAAAACACTGGGCGTTGTGTAGAATAAGAGTTAACCAGATTTTAAATATACAGGACTGATAGGAACCCTACCGTTAACTTCAGAAATTTAACATGTAAACTAGATTATAATGTGGATTTGAAATCATGCTTGGTTTTTTAATTTCTGCCTGTATAAACTAAGAGTAGCATGAAAAAAATCCCAAAAATATAAGCTCTGGGGGTTGACTTCAAAAGATAGAGATGCTGCTGTATGAGTACAAGCCCAAAATGGACAGAGAGCGCGAATAAGGGCCAATTTAATTCCCTAGACAAAATAAACATTAACCAAGGACAACATTTTCACTCTGGGAATAGTGACTGCTAGAATAAGGTCTACCACTACAGAGGCTACTATCCAATACACACAGCATATCAAAACTTCACCTGAGGGTATGGAATTTTTTTTCCCATGCAAGGTTTTGTTTATTCCATGAGATGCGGGAAAATGAACACCAAGTGATTAATCTGTTTACGTTTTATGCTCCATGTAATGGACTTCGTTTCACACGTCTGTTTGTAAATACCGGAATTGAAATTGTACAACTGTGGACATGGGAGGGGAAAGCTCACCATCACAGACTTTAATTGAAATTTCTAGTGGGATACTCAGATGATAAATCATTCCTCCAACTTGCTTCAGCCAGATGATTCACTCCTTCTAATTTGATCCGTCTGCATAGATAAAAAATCTTTCTCAAAAATGCCAATTCAGGTTTTCTCGGTCTACTCCGTACCATTAATTTCTGGCTGGCATTCGACATTATACATCCAACATCCTTGAGGATATTCTACCTCACACAGTCTGACACAGTGACCCATTATCTGTGGTTCAAGCCTCAGGCAACTGCGCAATGTCAGGAATAGGCTACTCCAACAGGCAATGCACAAGATCACATACATGAATCTTAGCAGCCACTTGGTCAGTACAAGATAACCACTGCATAATGTAGGAGCATAATAGCGCTGCAAACTGAGAGAGATTGCAGGGGACGTGCTGTTCTTGCCCTTAGTTATGCAGAATAGTGAAGTCTGCATTAATATTAGCATTATGACCCGCCTCTGGTGATCTGAAATCAATCTTTGTGTGTACTTATAATGATATAAAGCCGGTATAGCGTCAACTAGCAGGTTATGTCAATGGGAGGACCGCACTGATCGTTTTGATGTACAGGTGCACTGGGCACATCGAGCCAAAGCTGAGACAGAATGGGATGTTAACATGAAAAATTCGCAAACCCAGCGCCAAAATATAAACATAGTACAAAATCAAATGGCAGCACAACTGTCACAGCAGAGCTTCTGTTTTGTAGAAACGTGGTGTAACCCATTTTTAAAAAATATTTAATGAATCAAAATTCACTGAAAAGACTTGAATTCTGGCGGTGGCATTTATTTCCACCGCTAAAGTTACTGCGAAAGAAAGGACGGCAAATCACGTCCTGACATTGTAACATCTAACACAGAACTAACATAAAGGCCTAGGCAATTAAATCCGCATCTCTAGGGGTCTGCTACACGGCTGTTCATCCTCTGCAGTGGCCGTACAATCTGCTGTGAGAGAGGCGCGTCAAAAATAATGAGGGCGGCAGAACGAGTAAAAACATTAAATAAAAAAGGCACGGCTGTGTTTGCGGTGACAAGGCTGTCGATAACGGGTACATTACAGCAGAAATCCTACTCACTTTATAGAAAATCATCTTTAAAGTGCCGTAGAACCCCATCCTTGTAATCCGGTGTGTTTTTTTTTCCTCTTCAGTGAAAATCGGTGAAGTCCAAATCTCTCTGCGTGCTGGGGAGATTTCTCTGACAGCGCGAGGGCAGTGTACTCTCAGGTAAATCCGACGCTATCTCTGATGTGAACATGCTCGGGCACGTCACCGGACTGCTGTGCACGTAGTAGATTCCCCCAGTTAAAGGAGAGCTCCGTCGTGTCACGCTGACTTGAATGGGGCTCGGTGAACAATGCCGATGCAACGAATCCTGGAGGGCTTGTGTGTGTGGCACCCGACCAGCCTCGCCGTGCGGGGAGGAATAGATGCGGGAGAAGGAAGGGGGACAGCAGCAGTTGCACTCGGGAGAAAGGGGGAGGAGTGGAGAGGAGCGTCAGAGCGCAGAGCCGTGCCCTCTTCCTCTTCAGAGGCAGCACGACGGCTTCTCTACACGGGATCGGATTACAGCCTCCCCGATGGAGAGGAAGGGAATGGTGCAGTCCAGCATTCAACACTATGAGCAGCGCATCTTATATGAGCAGGGTACCGGGGGGAACATATGCAAAGCAGACGAGCAGGGGAGAGAGGGAAGGAGACAGAGCGGGATGGGTGCGCACTCCTCTCTCTCTCTCTCTCTCTCTCTCTCTCTCTCTCTCTCTCTCTCTCTCTCTCTCGA
>OMLB01001182.1:2300-23258 GCA_900302555.1 Myripristis jacobus
AAAGCATTGTTGTAAAGTGTTATGGCGGCACAGTCAATATTTACACCATTACAGTCTTTTCACTGAAACCCATACTTAATTTTCTATGTGGGTTTGCAGATCTTTAAGGCAGGGTGACCCAGCACAGCTGTTCACAAACAGAAAAAATGACTCAGTGATTCAATGAAACAAAGTGGAAATATACAAACATTTCATTTCTTAAAAAATCTAAGTGTTTTTTTATGTTAAGGAAAACTGAATGAAAATTCCAGTCTCTGCTTTTATGACTGAAGAGAAAATTTTGCCAGAAGAATGCTGGGTGGTCACAGCTGGACAAAGTGAAATAGACCTCCAGGAAGTGCGTGCTCATGGAATGCCTGGTTTTCATCAGGATAAAAAAAATGTTGTGGCACTGCTGGGAAAAAGTGTCAAAATGTGACCAACAGCAGCCTGAAGCCTCTCTGTATTGGAGAATAGAGCTGATGCTAGACTGTAATACAGTGGTGCACACCTGACCTCAGAGCATCAGTTGAGTGGCTGAGGATAGGCGGGATTTCAGTTTAACCCTCGTGCAGCGTTAAGGGGTCAAAGCCAGAAAAATCCTCAAGCTGCTAAACAAAACGATATCCAAAAATGTTGGAAAAGTCGTGGAGTTTATTTATTCACTGGTTGCTTTTTCATTGCTGGCGTTTGTTAAATGTAATTGCATTTTTTGAAGTAATAATAAACAGTAACAGTCTTCCTGGTTACAGAGGTCACACATGATAAATGATGCTCTGAATGAAGACCTTGGTCTTGGTGAAGTAAATTGTGCTCTGCAGGCTGAAAGTCAGAAAGAAAACAAGTTCACTGTGTGCATTATGTTTGGCACCTGGTGTTTAATGAATTGTCTTCCCCTGCAGGTTATGTATTGTAGCAGTGAGTGCCGACAAGCCGCAGCAGACCAGTACCATCGGGTTTTATGTCTAGGCGCCTCCCAGGAGGATCCAGACCACCCGATCAACAAGCTGAAAGATGCATGGAGGTGAGGGAGGAGTTCATTGCTCATGTGAGCCTGCTTGATTACACAGGTTTTGTTTTTATACGTGGTTTTGTTTCACCTTAATTAAAATATCCTCTCTTCTCTGCAGGAGTATGCACTATCCCCCAGAGACATCCAGCATCATGCTTATGGCCAGAATGGTGGCCATCGTTAAACAGGTGCTTCTCAGATTACTTTCATTACGCTTTTTTTCCTATTTGATTGCATGCTTGATTTGGCTCCCCTTATATTCTTGTAGTAGTTGTAGTAGTAGTAGTAGTAGTAGTTTTTGATCCTAAAAGGAAAATTTCCGCTTCTCGGATTCACATGTACAAAATGAGGCAATTATAAATGTAGTGCAATGAGTTACAGACAGCACGGTGGTTTGCATACCAAAGTGAATGATAATACCAGTGTAACTTAGTAATACATCTTTCACTGCTGTCTTTGTCTAATTTACCTTTTACCCAAACATTTTGCATCATATGCCAGTTAACAGTTAAATGTCATTCTTTAAACACAAACATTACAGTTTAAAATCTTACTACAAATGAACTGATATCCTGGCAACAAGCACTCTTTAAAAAAAAAAACATTGATCAGAAATAAAGTTCATAAATGCAACTAAAATGTTTTTTAGGGATTTTTTTCCCCTGTAGAGACTGTTGCCTGTGTTTGTGGCTGCCAAGATATTGACACTAACCTCCTGATTTACTTAAGCAAAACCAGCTGCATGTGTTAAAAAAAAAGATAAGGGCACAACTGTTACTACCTTAGAGTGATTTACTAACAGTTGATATTTAAATGAGCTCTGGTGCAATTTCACTGCAATTAGAATAATAGAGTCGCTATTTTAACCTGATGATTGTAAGATGCCTGTCTTTCCTACTACCAAGTATAAAACAAATTTGATATATTACCTCTGAATAATCCAATCCAAATGATTAAACATTTCTAGTACTTCCTGTTCAAGCATACCCTACAGTATACAAAATTTCTTCTGTAGATTTATCCATACAGTGAATAAGCAATCCATGAAAAAATAAAATAAAATAAATGGTCTCACTCACGCCCTAATGCTCCTTTCACACTTGGGCATAGGAGGTCTGCCATCCTCATCTTCCTCCCTCTCTGCTTCATCGTCTTCATCGTCACCATCTTTGGTTTTATCCACAGGTGAATAATGAGGAGCATGCAGCAAACAGCAGTGCTACCCTCTCTGGACTGTGCAGTCCAGCGGGGTGTGGGCATTGTTGCGTCTCTGCTCTGCAGGGTAACAGGATTTGGCAGAGGAGTCAACAGCCAGGAGTGTAATGTGTGTTCTCAGTCTCCTCATGAAAGGAAATGAAATACATTGTAAATGGGAAGTGATGTAGTCCCTCTATTTGATAAATGAGGAAAATACTTGTAAGGTGCGTAATGTGAATTGACTTTGGAAACATAAGCCTAAGTAGCCTAATGTTTCTATCCTGTTGTCTGCCCTTCAGCTGCACTCTGCTGAACATCTAGTTGACATTATTAGGAGTACTTTAAAAGAAAGGGGCAACTGAGACTGCTGGCACAAAATTTAAAAAAATAAATAAACAAATTAACCTTTAAAACAAGCATCATTCAAAAATTACACATGATGTCGGTAACCAAGATTGCAACAATAAACACTATGTGACTCTCTATTTATCATGGATATTGCTGTGTGTTGTGCAGGCCCAAGACAAATCACGTTGGCAGAGGCTTTTTTCTCAGTTCTGCAGCCGCGCCGCCAATGAGGAAGAGGAGATAGCCCACAAGCTCCTGGGCGAGCAGTTCAGAGTAAGCCACCATCCTCATATTTCTGCTGCAAAAGTAGAATGTGCAATGTGCATTACACACAAGGCCAGAGCGATCAGAGACATAATGTGTGGGTTGTATGGTAATTGCAGCGCTGCGGAGCTAATTGGACAGGGCATGACACTTTCACCTCCTGCGGACAGGGCTTTGATTTCCGCAGAGGCCCCTGATGCTAAAATGCAGTCATTGTGGTGCTGTGCTGGAGGAAAGCTTCCACACAATTACATTTGCTGTGTGTTATGTCAGTTCTAATACTTCACAATGTTTCTGTAGGGACAGTTGGCCTTGCTACAAAGCCTTTTTACAGCAGCACTTTATGATGATCATCTCAACCGGGTAAGTACAGTTATAATTTGTTTCAAATTCAATACTTATCTACTGCTACAAAGTACTATAAAACCTCCAGTTATTGCTTTGGCATTTATTGGGGATTCACCGATTCAACTGTGTCAGTGCTGATACTGACAAGAGTCTGAAACTTTACGTATCAGCCAGTTCATTACTTTCACTGAATAGTGTTGGGTTGGACAGTTTGAGATCACTGGAAAAAATAATCAAAACATTTTTTTTTTCTTTTCCCACCATTTGAGAAAAATGCGTCTATGCGCCAAAACCCCAGAGTTTGCTTTTATTTATGACGTGATAGTCAGGGATTTTGGTGTCAAATATTTGCCTTGGGTTAAATCTAATAATGATACCAGTATAAGTGCATCCCAGGCATTTATCCTTTATCTTTTGTAATTCATTGATTCTGTGTCTGATTTTATTTTTAAGCTGCGTCTGCGCCAAAATAATTAGAACAGCCACTACCCAAAGGTAAATGGGTAGCAAGTAGATCTTCACAATTTTCCCCCGTTTATTTTGGCTGTGTCAACAAACAAACTAATGTCAGTGTTTTGGTGTAGTGGCCTTCATACAGTATGCTGCCTGACTACCTTTGGATATTGGATGTTGGATCTGTAAGACTTTGGCTTAGCGCCAAAAAACAAGAACTTTGCAGGCGCATCGTTCCGCTGTTCCAGCCAAACTCGGTCACTTGAGCTTGTTCATAAATATTTTTCTGCCTTTCTTACCATTTGGAACATAAAGGTCTTGTTAGAGTCTCTTGGTGTGTTGCTGCCTTGTCAGCCAAGCGCAGGGAAGCTTGAAACAGCAAGTTTCTCCGTGTTAATCATGTAGGAGCTTGTGCCAGACAGCCTGTTGTGTGCCAAGAGATGGTTTGTATTCCCATTCAGTTCTGACTCTCAAACTTGGTTTTGGAAGTAGCTATATTTATAATGACAAGCTGAAAACCTTTTGTGACCTGATGTTGAACAGAGACTAGTGTTTATTTGCTTTCAGATAGGAGTAATTAGAAGACCACGTAATATATGAGACTCAGCACTTTTTACTGGAGGTGTTATGGTATTTCATCCTGGGCAGCAGAGCGGAGCAGTGAAAAGGTTAACCACCCTTTTCAGCTGGAGCAGCCAGGCTTCAAGCCACTGTGTCAGCAATCTGTCCGGCTTAAACGTCCTTAGGCAAGCAGCAACAACCTCACCATGACCTCTGACCTCACTGGATGGGGACAATAAGTGAAAAGTGTATTTCCTTATGGGGATCAATGAAATTATTGTCACTGTTTTCCAGTGGTTTACTCCTGAGGGTTTCCGCGCCCTGTTCTCTCTTGTGGGGACCAACGGACAGGGAATAGGCACCAGGTAAAGACAAACCGCTCTCTCATTTATTTATCGTTTATTATCTCGTTTACTGTAGGACAAACACTGGAATGCCGTTTTGATTAAATTGTATAATTTCTTTGCTTCCTGTTCTGTGTAATTTCAGTTCTTTAAGCCAGTGGGTCCATGCCTGTGATGCACTTGAGCTTCCCGGCCAGCAGAGGGAGCATTTGGATTCCTTTATCGACCAGCTGTACAAGGACATAGAGAAAGGTCACAACTTCAGTCTCTGTCTCACAGTATTCACCCGTGTTTGTAGTTGTACTTTTTTCTTACCCTTTCAGTGGTAAAATTTGTGGATTATTAGATTTAATTTTTTTTAATGTCCAGATTGGACATTTGACACAGCGGTGATCCTGAATTAGTTATGTGTTCCAGTTGTGATAAAGTTCAGAATTAAACATAATTTGTCTCTCCTCTCTGTAGAGACGGGAGACTTTCTGAACTGTGAGGGTTCTGGACTTTTCCTGCTTCAAAGCGCATGTAAGTTCAGCAGTCCATGTTGTTAAGATCTCCCTTTTATCTTTAAAGACCCTGCCCCGGTCAAAAGGATTTCCCTCCAGTTTGAAGACCTTTTTTTGCTTCTTGCTTTTCCCACCTCTGCAGGTAACCACAGCTGCATACCAAACGCAGAGGCATCTTTCCCGGACAACAATTTCCTGCTTCACCTCAGTGCTCTTAGTGACATCAACCCCGGAGAGGTCAGCGGACACCTCTGGGTTTGGGGGCGATAAATTCTGGCCTGGGATCAGTGGGACAGAACATCCCTCTCTTTGTGTGCTCCATTGTCAGACAGTATTAGAAGGCTGAGACTTTGAGGATTGGAGCGGGTTTGTCAAGCTGTCAGAAAGATTGAGAAGCCTTGCATCTGCCCGCCATAGTAATGTCAGAGCAGCCGCTCAAGTTTCACACCAAAGCCCTCCTTTGATACTGGCTGAAACTGGAGTGCTTTGTACCACATTTCACCCTCAGAAAGATGGGAGGGCACAGCAACTTCCTGCTTAGGCTTGAATAGGCACTGAAAAACCTGATTCATCTCTGCTGTTTGAGCAAAACCAGTAGCAGCTTCAAAGGGGTTTGTGGAACTAACGTGTTGCTGTTAAGACATCTGGATTCAGCAGTGCAGTTTCGGGGTGTCGGGGCACTTAAGCCAATTCAAATGTTTATTTTGTTCAATCTGCAGGAAATCTGTATCAGTTACTTGGACTGCTGCCAACGTGACCGAAGCCGTCATAGCAGACACAAAATTCTGAGGTAAACAGCTGTAATCCCCAGTATGAATCCCTTAGATAAGCCCATACTGTTCCCAGTCCCATTTAGATCAATGGAAACCTTCCAGGCATTAATGGGCAGTCTGTGATGCCAGGGGTCTGATGCCTGCTCCTGTGTTTACACCTCTCATTGATCAACATGTTGATTGATCTGTGCTTTAACATTCAGAGAGAAGAGTTTGTTTTGCGAGCCTCCCAACATAAATATTTTTTGCATCCTGTGGAAATGTTCAGCCTTGAGGAGCCATCTCCCACTAGATGATTAAAAATAAAAAATGATAATTTGAAGTGCTTGGCAATGCCTGTCGTATGGGATCCAATTCTGTGAACGTCAGCCTGTGAAACTGTTTCTTTGTGATTCATTCAGCTCTTGTTAGAGATGTGACAGTGTGAATTGCGTAATAACATTATTCTCTTCCCAGGGAGAACTACCTGTTCATCTGCTCATGTCCAAAGTGCGTCTCTCAAACGGATGAGCTGGATCTGACATCGGAGGAGGAAGAGGAGGGCGAGGCAGAGGGAGAAACTGAGGGCGATGAGATGGAAGATGAGATGACAGATGTCTGATGAAAGACTTGCCCCCGTTGTTCTCAGCCCCTGTCATTCCTGCCACCACACTAAGTAACCATGAAGCCTAGCACAGTGAAGACCAGCCTCAAGCATGATTTGCATATCTCCAAAACTGTTCACGTTTGGTTGTGTAATGAAAACAAATTAATTATAAAAGTACTGCAACCAACTCCGTGCCCAGAGTTCATAGATCTGCCACAAAAAGTTTTTCGCAGAATTGATGGAAGTGTGTGGCTGTGCATCTGACCAAGTCCACAAATTGCAGCTCAGAGGAACGCTTATTCTTTCTCAGGTTTTTGCTCTGCTTTATAAGATGTTTCTTACAAGACTATGCATTCTGTGTCGGAGAGGCTTTTATTCATCTTCCATAACATGTGGTTACCTAATTGTAATTACAGTTCTGTCATATATGGAAGATATTCCAGCAACTAAAAAATTACTGTTCAGTATTTATAATATGACCTGTAGGTAAGGTTAAGCTTTACAGTAATATAGAGACCTTGAATGGAAAATTGCTTTGTCAGTAACTGTTTGCCCTTTATTGAAAACTGTTCAGCTGCAGCTCCACATGGGTGAAACTGCTGATACTGCCCACACATGAATCAATTGCTCAACAATGACTGTAATCTTAAATCCCAATAATTTCAGTGTTGGTAGACAAAGATGGAAAATATTGAATGAGTAACCCCAATTATCTCCTGTGGCATTCAGAGCAATGGCACAAGAGAGCGTGACTTCTGAATTCATGCAAGTAGTCTTGTATCATAACAGTGTCATCGTATCACAACAGCAAATGGGGCCGTTTTTGCTATTTTGACATAAACCATTGAATCTGAGTGGTTGTGGAGTTGTTTATTTGGTTCATACAGCGCATACCAGGAGCATTTACAACAGAACATTTTGCTGTTCCAACATTAATTCAGTCATCGCATATCAACCGCAGACCCCTGGTCTAATTGTCTGCCTCCTCATGGAATCTGGTGTCTTCACTAATCAGTGTTTGATTTGCGGCACTTGCAAAACAAATATTTGCATTTGCTCTAGGCCTTTTCTGTGGCACATCCAGAACTTTCACATATCTATATGTCCTTTTGTCATATTGAGTAAATGAATTAGATGCTCTGCTGCTGATGCCTGCCCTCTGCACAACTGTCTGTCCTAAACATCAAGTGTAATGTAATGAATGCAGACACAGGGTGAGACATTGAATAGTGATGCCATCAGGGTTAAACTGTCTTAACAGAGTTACTCACAGACCTATACTCTTCCCATACTGCCTCTGCTTATCTGTGGTTGTCATTTCTTCGTTACCCTTCTCAGTCCCCTCCCCTCCCCCGAGACATCGGTCTACTTGCATCAAATGCTAATTTGCCCTGGATGCACCAAAGAGATGAAAAAGAACACATTATTTCCATGAGAGGATGCACACCTGGGACCCAGCGTGGCAGGAGGCTGGACCTCTGGTGACATCCTCCAGTGAAGCTCCCCCACTATGGGCTGTCATCCTCTGAAGCCATGCCAGAATCGCCGCAGGAACTCTGTAACTTTGGAATGTGGACTTGAGAGCCGCAGTCCACTGCAGGGGTTGAGCACAGTCAGGCATGCATATAGGCCCGCACATCACACAGCACAGCCGTTTCAAGTCGAGAAAGTGGGGAGGTCAGAGAGCCTGCCCTGGGAGAAGTGGACGAGATAGAGCCTCATTTGAGGATTGAGAGGGAGGGATGTGAGGCAAGTGTTTGAAAAGAAGGAGGAAGATAGGGGAGGGTGTCTCTATGAAGGGTAATTATTACTATGCAGAGAAAGAGTCCTTTATCCTGACAAACCAAGAACAAAACACTCAATATACATTTCAAAGATGGCAGGGAAGTAGAAGTGGGCATATTACTGTCATTACCATATTATGCAGATGAAGGGGGAATAATACATACAGAGGAGGTTCTAAGGTGTGTGCTTGGCTCTAATGGGCTAAAAGAGCAATTTTGTCAAAAACTACCTACTGCTATCTGACACTTTGCTGTATTACAGGCCTTTTAATCCCTTTTGAGCAAAAGTGCTGTAGACTGAGCTTTTTTTTTTTTTTTTTTTTTTTTTTTTATGGATGGCGGGGTTCCACCAGGGCCATAGAATAACTAATATAAGCACATCGGGCTGGCGGAACTAGTCACGATTTGTAAGTTTGTAAGATTTGTAAGGTTTCATTTTCATAGTATTTTTGTGGAAATGCCTTTGGTCCAGGTTTATCTATTCAATTTTATTTTCATAGTTTGCTGTTGTCAGGTTTTTAGGTTTTATTGTCAAGAAGTGTATTGAAGTATCGAGTGCTTGCATATCTATCTAATGAGGGTTTTTTTTTTTTTAAATTACTTCTATTCATACTTGTATTCATCAAAGTAGCATTAAGTTTATTGAATTCAATTTATACATACAAAGCCATTTTCAGCAGCTCTTACTTCATCTACCACGCTAATGTGCTAATTTGGTACCAGAGGAAACTTTCCCATTATTTTACGCACAACAGAAACAACTCTGCTGTTTAATGAAGCTTAAAAAATCTCTCTCTTTCAGTTCATACAGTGCCTTGTACAGTAAATTGTATCTTGCACTCAATTTGGTTTAACCTCGTCCACCTAACCTCTTCCCCCCTTTTTTTTAACCCCTATTTTTTGGGAGAGACGGATCTTCATTGGGAGAGAAAAGGTCAACAGCTGATGCCACGTGAAGATTAATTAGAGATGGAGCTCAGCGTTCTCTGTGAAGTTATTCCAGTATAAATTAGTAATGAGCAGTGAACACGATGGAATTGGAAGTATGATGGAAGTATATGATCAATGCTCCAGTGCTCAATTATGTCTCATAAGTTGTTGCAGCAGTTTTTGATTTGTTACCGTCTGTTACACAGATTTGGTGCAAAATTTACCAATTTTTGACCAAATGAGAAATGATAAAAATGGTCAAACAATCCCTCCAAAATATCACATTGAGACACCAAAACCTGCATTTTTGCCCCAACCTGCATAGGATTAGAATAAAGTGGGTGTGTTGCACAGGGGAGACCTGTAGGTGCCCACAAAACTCAATTTCAGTCAGATATCTTGGGGTCAGAGGTCAAGGGACGCCGCTGAAAATGGCCATGCCAGTTTTTTCCTTGCTAAAATTTTGCGTAGCCTTAGAGCAATATAGCATATTGCTAGCATGATATGCTTGGTACCGATTCTTAGGGCATTGTAAGTTCTAACTTTAAAACAGCCTCTGAAAGACAGTGTCGGCTGAGGTTGCTGGCGGTCAGAGTGAAGTTTAGGAGGTTAAAGAAATGGCCAGAAAGAAACAGCTTCTCTGGAAAGTTGTCAGGCATTTGTTTTTTTTAGAGACGAAGGCCACTACATACTCAAAAGGTGCACTATACTGTGTTGAAAGAAGACAGCAAGCTGGCTCTAAGCTGGACAAACAGAGGTGGACGGCCTGTTCACTGACGCTGGCAGCGGAGGACCTGTGAGGTGTCGGTCCCTCACACTGCAGACACATCGCCTTGTATGAGATTCATACAATTTCTGTGCTTTTTCCAGCCTGCCATTACTGCTAAATAGCTCTCTTGAGAATTTAATCTTCAACAACCAGTTGTTGATTTAACCACTGAGGTTAAAAAGTAGACTATGTTGTTCATGACCTTGAGTGCTAAAGTTGTCAAACTATTTCACACTGCATGCTTGAAGTAAGTAAACTACCAAATGAAACCTGAATTTTTCTGTTTTTTGGGGAAACAAACAGAGTAAATGGACTTGAAATGGACACCATATGGAAACAATCTCCCACCTACATTAGTGCTCTCCAACTCAGTTACCTCAGTGGATACCATTACTGCCTTGGAGGGCTACTCCAGGACTCAGTGATGAACAACCACTTCATGTGAGATCAGACAACCCACTGTAAAGTAAGGTGCTTGCGTTAAAGCTCACCTGGCACCAAAATAAGCACGACGGAGTGAAATATCATTTTAAGCACACATTCATGGCTGCAGAATGACCAGTTGGTTTTGATAAATGACTGGGATTTCTGTGGTAAGCTCTCCTTAAATGATTTCCCTGGCAAAGTCAAAGTGGTGAAAATTTGTCAACACCACCTCTGCCATGCAATCATTGAGGATACTTTTGAAACATTGCGGGCTGCCCCACAGCCTCACATTCATCTTCAGGGAGGAACATTTAAGACCTCAGTGGCGTCATATAAATCTTGCTGCATGGTCTGAGCCAATGGAACGGAACATGAAGAATTGAGTTGTGAATCATCCAAAATGAGGCTTTAGCTCCACAAATGTTACAGGATCTACAGTACAGCGCCGCAAAGTTTGTGAGCATCTTACAGGGACGTAAAAACAAAGGGGTGGCTTTGATGCCACTGTGTTTAAATTTACCATCTTCACTGAAGATTTCATGAATGCATTCCTCTTCCCTGCACCATTTAACACAGCCTAACTAAGAGTCGAAATGGCTGTATTTGAGAAAAAACGGCAAAACAAAACAATTAAACTGTCCCTACAGTAAATCATGGGGACAAAAAGCAAAGGAGCGATAATTAACAGCTTTTTCTGTCAACCTAGTGATGTGCAATAATTGGCAGCTAGACTGGTGGGACAAATTTGCAGGCACAGGAAATATTTGTGTCATATAGCTGAGATATTGAGTTCTTCATTTGAAATATCAGATCTTAATGTTTATTTCGAAACATAGAGAGTGGAGTAATGAAGTTTTTGTCTCTTGTCATGTTGTTCGTGTTGATATTTTCCACATTTCTCAAACCCTATCACACTTTGAGGCTTGGACAATTAAAATAAAAGCATTGTACTTTGTGTGAAAGAGGTCAACTGTGAATGCCCTTATGAATTCTTCCTCTAAGGTCAAGCAAGGCGCTCCCATTGAGACGAAACGCGCTCTGACTCATGTAGTGCAAATGAGGCTTTTGAAACACTTTGACTATTCAGCTTCAGCTCTCGCTATCTCAGTTTCTGATCGCCCACTGCGGGACATTCAACACATCCTTGCTGGATGAGGCTAATGCCTTCTTTTGGTTTTGGCATTTTAAAGTCGGGGATGCAAAAGAAGTAACTGTATCCAATTATGTGGAGCTTATTCCTGCTAGTCAGAATCTTCAGCGTGCTTGCAAGATAGCTCGGCCAGATAAGACATTTTTCAATATCTAGAGATTCTCTCACATCCTGTGGGCAGCGGTTTGATGGGCTGTTCATCATACAAAAGGTCACATTCATGAGCCAATTGTACCAGGAATCTTTTCATACAAAATAGACATTGATAAGGAGGGACAATTCTTTTATTCAGGCAGTTGCTACTTTCGAGTAAGATGAAGTCCTGATTGAAATGAACACTGCTGCTTTGCAAATACTGCATGGTGAAAATAAGGTGTGTGTTTTCCTTGGATGGAGTACTTGGGCTGAACCATATGTTGTCCTACAATCATTTGGCAAAGCAGCATTGATGGATCAAAACTGTTGACATGATGAAGTTGACTCAACTCTTTGTTCCTTAAAAGATGCTGAAACATTTGCTTTGAATGTGTCGCTGATTAACTGCAGTAAAGTTTGAGCGTTTGAACTTTTTCCACAAATAGAAACATGTTCTGTGTGCTATGCAATGACTCATTTGAAATTAAAGATGATAAGAGATTTATTTTACATGGTTTTGACTGATGAGAAAGACGCAAACATGCATATCTCTAAATGCATTTAACCACATTTTACATTTTAGCACCATTGCATTTTCAACAAGAGCTGAGTTCAGACTCTGTTTTGTTTTTTTTGTTTTTTTGTTTTTTTTTAAATGCCAGTGGTGGCCACTTGAAATGGTAATGAGCAAAAGATGTCAAACCTGTAAATAAAATTTTGTCCTTTTGGCTATTCAATTCTCATGACAATACTTGGCCCCTGTTTTGTGGCCCCCTTGAGATTTTTTTTTATTCCTGTCAGTTCTCTGATGAAAATGCCTACAAAAGACAGGAGCCTCTGTGACCTGAACCTTTCAAGATGTATGGCATCTGTTTTTTCTTTTTCTTTTTTTTTTTTTCGTATTTAAAAGAAACAGACCCTTCATCTGCAAATTTCACGTCTCCTGTCCCAAATGAAATGGGCTGCATGTGAAAGTGAGCAGCACCCCCTCCCTCATCAGCATATACCCTCCAGACATGCTTTGACCAGCATGGGGGAGGGCGGAAACCCATGCCATTAAAACTAATGCTTTGTGCAGTTATTTGAGGTCTTCACAATTTCCATTGATTACACATAAAAAGACCACATGGGGTCCTCGGTCTCACAAGGCCTCTTCATTATGCTTTTGGGAGAGCAGCTCTCAGATAATGTTCTTTATCCGTGGTTCGTGCTACGAATGCGTTGTATTTGCAAGTAATTTTTATTTGCTGCAATAATTCCTTATTAAATACCTTTTATTCATAAAAATCACTCATATTTAGCAAGCAAGGCTTGACCTTTTGAATATTTGTTCAGTATAGTTTGTCATCAAATACTGGGGATAAATAAATGCTAATGTGGCTTTGCGGTGCTCCACATACCCTGTGCCGCAGGCTGTGCTTCTTTTATTGGATAAAATATTGTATTCATCAATATCACCTCAGGACAGCACCTAATTACCAAGTAACAGCACGGCTGGAACAAACAAATAAGACTTCCTATTGCACCTAATATGAAATGAAGCATTTCTCAAAACTCTATAGATAAAAAGCATGGTGTGATTTTTGATTCCACTCTCTCATTAGTCACTCACATCAAAAACACCACCAAAACTACTTTTTATCAGCAGCATCGCTAAACTTAGGCCTATGTTAAGTATGGCTGATGCATAAACTGTTGTTCATGCATTTGTCATGTCTCGCTTCGGTATTTGCAACATTTTGTCCTCCGGTCTGCCTGCCTCTAGTCCTAGGAGTCTTCAGCTGGTCCAAAATGCTGCTGCCAGAATCCTGACCAGGACGAGGAAGTCTGACCACATCACACCTGTCCTGGCTTCCCTTCAGTGGCTCCCAATTCATGCCAGGGCCGTTTTTAAAATGCTTTTACGAACCTATAAGATTCTACCTATCTGACTTAATTCAGCTGGCGACTGAGCTTTTTCCTACTGCTCTCCTTTCCTCTGGAATGGTCTGCCGAAAGAAAATCCAACTCTATTTTCACTTTTAAAACCAAACTTAAGACTTATTTGTTTTCTTTAACCTGCGGATAATATAATAATGATTTGAGCTTTGAGGGAGGCTCAGTTTCTGCCTCTAGCCTCTCCTGTCTTAGTTTACTTTGGTGTCTGCTGGTTTAGATGCCCCCCTCCCAGTCTCTCTCCTCTTCTCTTTCCTGTATACTTTCAGCTGTGACTGTGATGTTTTCTTAACCTGCTCTCCTCTGTGTGTGTGAATGGTTTGTTTCTGCTGCACGGATGTGGCACCCATCTTTCGGTTGGTGCCCTGGCTCCGTCCCCGTGTCCTGCTCCCCCTGCTGTACCTGGTCCTGCTCCCCCCGCTGGCCCTGCTTACTCCTGCACCCTCCACGGCCATTAGCTCTGCTGCGTTCACGCATCCCACTAATGTTTTCCCCTTTCCTCCCCATCTTCTATGTGTGTGTCTCATATGTTTGAGTATGCATGTCCTGTGCTACTGTAGCTATCTCCCTCTCAGGTCCCCCCCTTCGCCATCCCCCATGTTGTCTTCCTTGTCATCATCACCCCCCTCATCCTGGCCACCGTGGCCGCCCTTTGTCCAGTGTGTGTCTGCTGCCTCGGGTGAGCCCTCCTGCTGCTTCTGTTGTCATGTTGTCATTATTGTATTTTCCTGCATATGAATTATGACTGTAGTGTTTATAATTTGCTCACTGGGTCGACACCTAACGTCCAGCTGTCAGGCCGGGAGTGGGGCCTCCTCTGTTTGCGGTCCTTCTCAAGATTTCCTCCATTTTTCCCTGGTCAGATGGGTTTTTGGGATTTTTTTCCTTGACTGTCCTTAGGATTAATTCAGGAGGTGTTGTCCTGTTTGTTGTAAAAATGCGGGCATGTAAAGCTCTTTGTGACTGTAAACAGTGATGCTGGGCTCTAAATAAAGCTGAACTTGAACTTGAACAAACTTTAAATAGAAATATTTTCAAATCTTATTAAATGTTGGCCAGTATGCTCACACTGCTCTGAATTACCCCGCTGAATCAGAGTGGTACATTCAGTTAGGTGCACAATCTTCCACTAAGCAGTCCAGGCCAGGTGTATGGCTGCATGGGATGCCGCTGTATACACTGTGACACAAAAGTGCAATTCTCCAGATGGCAATGCCTCTGAATGCTCCTGGTGTCTGAACTGAAGCATTGCAAAAAGTTTCATGATTGAGCTTAGAGGTGCAAATCCACCAGGACAGAAAGTTGGATCAAACACAAGCTGGAAATGTGATTAAGGCCTGAACCTCTGTGGTAGGGGATCCACCCAACAAATCCCATACCCAACACCGTAATTCTGCCTTGGTTCCTCAGGAGACATTTAGCATTTAGTTAACATAAACCTGTTTAGTGTGACATGGGATGAAGGCCCCTTAAGTGACAGATGCTTCTCTTTAATGTGATGGGGAGTTTTTTGGGGGGATACTTTGTGGGCTTTTTTTGAGAGATGCCTGGGTTGCTTTGGGCTGTTTGAAATCCTGGGCTGAGCCTGTCTTTTCCCGACTCGATGAAAGGTTTGGATGTTGATATGGAATACACCTTCTCTGTTTCCTGGGAGAGCATATAAATCACTCCATCCCTCCTCCCCTCCCTCTCCTTTTGTGGGCTGTGGCTTATCAGCACTGCATAGTCCACTAGTTGAGAAAATGGTGACTTGGGGGTTGTTTTAAATCCCTTGACACAGGAAGGGTCACAGGACCCTCAAGCAAGGCACTCTCTCAAATTAAACTGCTATGATGTATAGGGGAGTCCACTTTCTCCTAAAGACTGATTTAAGTGAGTTTTAGGCTCATATAAGTAAGTTTGTAGTGTTTTTGAAAAGACCATGCTGATGTTAAATTGTGCTGAATGAAAATAGCCTTTCTCCATATTTCTGATGATGGCCCATCTTCATTCTGTTACTGGAAGAATTGCATCAAAGGATTTCTCAACACTACAATATTTGTTCAATTGCAATGGGATGGCTCAACCGTTGTAGAGGAAAAAGAACAAAAACAAAGGGCTCCCTCACAGAGCTGGCGGTCTGTTTGTGTGACTGGTTGAGAGTCTTGAGACACTGGAGGGAAATCCACCAGACCTTCAAAGGGACAACGCAGTGGGGAGTGTTGGCACACTGCTGGTTTGGACAGCTTGCAAACCTTACAACACGACCCCCAGCTATAGCAGACCAGCACACACAAACACAGGCTCTCTTGACAGTATGGAGGAATATCAATAGTGTTCAGACTGGCACCTCATTTACATGACCATAAACACTGAATGTTTGATTGTACGCTTATTTATGGAAGGTATGTGCAGGAAAGACACATGAATTAACAAATGTGTATATTCGCTCTCTCTTTGTCTCCCCCTCTCTCTCACACGCACAGGAAACTACTGAATTATAGATGCAGAAACAGGAAATTCCTCCCCTTACTCTCTGTCACTCAGGCTCTGACCTTGCACCGTATCAATTAGTAGAGCTGGAGGCAATCAGCAGACCTCCCCGGAGACTCTCTCTGTGTGCCCTTAATTTATGAGGGCCTCTCGGTCCTCTCTCTACAGTGCCCACCTGGTAGGTGGCCAGTGTTCCTGCTCATACAAACAGGGCAGTCATTTCACGCTGTGCAAATCAAAGAGCAGTAGGGGTTAGATCATTCTGTGTCCTGTCCTGTGCAGCGCCCAGTCCTGTGTAGTAGTGCCTTCTCTTCTGTGGCAGAGCCTCGCTCCATTAGTTCTCCACTGTGTCTGCCCTGTCCAGTGTCCTCTGTGTCCTGTGGAATGTGTGGCCCCGCAACATTAGGCGGTTATGGTCTTGCCATGCCATGTCTTTGAATTCATTTAACACGAGGAAATTTTATGGCTTGACACCAAATTGTATTAACTGTAAAAACATTTACAAATTATTTAAACAAAGATTGTACTTCCATTCTATTTCTGGCTTGTATTTGGAGAAAATATTGTGAAAATTAGATAGGAGCCAAACCCGGGTATCCTACATGATGCTTCCACTATTTATGTCAACAACTGTGGGAGCGTTCTCAGGATAAATCCCATTGTGCAAAATATTCAAGGTGCCCAGTATTTAATCAACTGACTGTTCTATGTCTAAACTCTACCAAATGATGCCAGAAATGTTGATCAAAAGGCAGCGAAATTCTGTCCAATGGTGCATTGTTGTGGCAGGCAGAATGCAAAATTAGTTGTAGCCTATCCAGGCTATAGACCAGGTTGCAATTACAACCTTGGAATACTTTCCTGAAACTGCATGCATTTCCAAATGTGCACATAATGTTGTCAGTCCAATGAAAGTTTGCTTGCACTAAATGCTCACATGAATTTGGCATCACAAGACAATAACCGCCCACTTGTACACGGCACTCATTACACAGGAAAGGACATCAAATTACAAAGGACCACACACACGGCAGAGGACAGGACACAAAATAGACCTCACAAAGCTATAAATACACTTTTCTGCTGACACTGATTGCAGCCGAGAAACTGTAAATAAGTTTATATTGCAGCAGAGTGGGTTATGAGGATCATTGCACAGTACAATGTATTTCTGCTGATTTCACATGTATCTTAAAATCCTGCATGTGTTGCCCCAAGCTTCATCCTAGGCTCCCTTGGCGTTTCCGTTTGGGGAACCTGACACTTATTCGAGGATCCAGCCATTCAGTGTTTATCAGCAGGATCAATGCAGCATCTGTGTCTTTCTCCCTATGAGGCTCTGTGGGAAGTAATCCCTCTTCAGCAGAGCAGATCTTGAATCCTCCCATTCACTCTCACTCCCATGAGCACACAGGAGCACATTTCCTGTGGACCTGGAGGAGTCTGAATTACCATTTGTGCGATTATATTGTGGGACGATTGTACCATAACACACATGGTTCAGATGACCTCTTTCATGCACAATGGATGCACTTCTTGAAGCACTGGTGTCCAACTATTCAGAGAGGGTGACCTGGACATAAAGACAAACCTAGGTGGGGAAGCTCATGCTCACATCTCTCAGAAGCTCTTTATGCGTGTCATTCACAGTGGGACCATAGATTCAAACTCATAATAGATCAAACAAGCTTCTGTGGTTTTCTGCATTTTACTGGGAGTGTCTGTTGACCTCACACTGTTTTTTTCTTGTGCATATTTCTGTAACAAGTGTGGTAAATAATGCGTCAAGATGAATTTGAGATCAGCAAGTTAGCAGAGAGGTTGAGCGCTGTATATGGAAATGAACAGACTGAAGTTGGACCAACTAGAAAATGAAATGTAACTGGGCAAATCATTGTTTTGAAATTTAATACTTCTAACAAACTAATGGAAATATTAATTCAAAGCCAAACACACAATGCCATAAGGCTAGTGATTAATTGTCCACAGAACTAATCAACAAACATGTGCATTATAGATTAACTGTATTTAATTTGCATTTGGAACATGGTTCAAATTTCATGTTCAAAGAAAATGTCAATTTCCTCCCCGCAAGGCTGAAGTGTAACATTTAGTCTGATACAAAACAATCCATACCAACCTTCTTTCCATTTTCAACAGCATAATGAGACCAATTATCACCTAAGCTGATGGATATTGCATAATTATCCCAATCAGCTTTGATTGTGCCTCTACTTTATCACCACTTTCCTTAAGCATCTCTGCGGTTGATTGAGGTGAAGGTGCAAGGAACCCTAGAAAAATCTGGGGCTGTATTCACAAACAATCTGAGAATACTCCTGGAAAGCTCTGAACCTAGTCTGAAAATTTGCAGCAGTGTAAGCTTAGGAGCGATTTAGAAAAAATTCTCACAGAAACCCAGTGCAAGAAAGGTACAGAAACCTTGATCTTAGTGAGGAGGTGTGGTTGCTAGATATGATGTATTCTTTTAAAAGGTGTGATGGCTGATTGCAAAAAAAAAGCACACTTAATGGTAATTGGCGTAGAATGGACAATGAAATCAATTAGCCAAATTAAATGAATATTTTATGTGATGTAATCTCTGTTGAATAAAGTGTAGGCCATAATTTAAAAGTAGCCTCTTCCCATGAACCAGAATGTTCCTCATGAGCAAGGACATGGTGACAGTGAGGAAGAAAAACCTTTTAACAGGACAAAAGACCTTTAGCAGACCCCGACTCTGGGTGGGTGGCCATCTGCCTCGACCATTTAGGTTGGGAGAGGGAGAGAGATGGTGATACTACCACTACCATTACTACTTCTACTACTACTACTACTTCTGCTGCTACTACTACTACTACTACTACTACTACTACTACTACTACTACTACCTGTTGACTGAACGGGAACAACCAAGACAGCAGAAAAGTAGAAATATGCATCACATATGAGCATATGTTCCAATCAATCAATCAAAACAAACAAACAAACAAACAAAAACAACAACAACAAGAAAGTCAAAGAAATGTTGATTCCATCTGCACCTGGTTATGAATACAGCTGAAGGGTGAATTTTTACTCCAAGTCCTTCAGAGACAGTGTCTCACTGCATGAGAACCACAAGTTGCATTTGTTGCCGGTCCAAGACATTACAACACTTTCATCGATTTGAAAGCAGGCTCCTATATAGCAACTCAATAAGCTGTGGAGTCGCAGACTGCACTGTATTGTCTGGGAAAGATGAGTGATGGCCACCTAGTTAAAGTAATCCATAGTGTATTAATACTTTGCAACTCTCTATCACAGATTAATAAAACACAATAGTGACTCAAGTCCCAGTACCCAGCTGATGAAAGCTTTCACATTAGCTGTACTAAACACCTGGTGTCTGGAAGTTTCCTGGGAGATAATAGCAGCAGCAACAGCAGCAGCAGCAGTGATTTGTCTCACATAAACAGAAGAATTGAGTAGTTAACATGAGCAGTGATAGGATATACACAAAATCCAAGGAAGACATCATGGCGCTGGCTGCATTGTTTGACTGAGAAGTAACGGGCGCTTGCCACCAATGATGCTGCCACAATTAAAAAACATGAAGAGCTCTCAGATTAGAGCAACAAGTTTAAGAAGCGATGACTTTAACAAGGTCAAAGTCAGTGTAGTTGAACATGAAATAGTCTTACGCCGTGCCTCATGCTACTGCACATCAAACGTTATTTAGTCGTTCTGCTTTCACTCATGATCTCCCCATATGCATCCATATTTTACTGGATCTACGTAAAGCAGGCAAAGAAAAAGAGGAGTCCTGAATGAGCTAATATTTACATTCTACCCGTGATGTTTCCTGAGGTAACAGAGACAAAGGAGGCACTAGGGCAAGAGGTAGACAAACAAGAAAATCACTTTGAAATAAAGAGAACACCCTCTGATTTTCTCGTCTTTGTGGAAGGAAAAAGAGAAAGGCATGTTATATTGCGATGTTTCCCAGCCTAAGTATGAGCTGCGTGCAGTGCGTGATCTGGGGACTGGTGGTTGGAGTAGTTATTTATTAAAGCAGGAGGGGATGACACCTACAGCAAATTGCCTTATTATTTATAATGCTCTCCACCACGTTGTGTGAGAGGTTTTACAATGATGGCTCTTGAGAGTGCTGTTGTGAAGAGGGTAAAGTTGAAATTGTGCACCTCGCTGACACGACACATATATTTTTAGCCCTTGTGGCATTCTTAACTTAATTTGTCTGGTGGCTGTATTTGCTCTAAGGTGTTAACTTGATTGTCTGTATGTTATATGAAAATGTGCTGCTGGTGGAATGAATTCTCCTCTGATTAAAGCACCTCTCCTATATCCAGAGAAGTGAAAGTCATGTGTTCATTTGAGAAGTGATGCACTAAATAAACATGTAATAAGATTGTGATAATACAAAAAAAAAAATCAGCACTGTTACTGGCCACAATCAACGCGCTTCAGCACCTGAACCAAGCTGAATGGGCCCCTCTGTCAGACTCTTCATCTATAATTCATGATGCAATGGAATATACCGTCCATGCCAGAGACTCTATCATACAGTATAGTACAGTCCACTTTTGATGGAAACCTCAGGCCAATGTAAGCAATGCAATCACCATGGAAAACCTACACAGCTGAATACTGCATGACTTCAAAGATCATATTTCTTAGCCTCGGGGGCATGAACTACACCTCATCGACTGCAGGAGACCCAAAAGTTCCCAAAAGCAACTCTGAAAAATAAACGGTAAAATGAATTATCATTAATGGGGGTCATAAAGTAATCAGCCTTTCAGGATTTGTGGAGCAAGAGTGTCTAAGAAAATTGGCAAGTTCTCACAACTCTGAAAATCCCTTAACGGCTCCCTCTAAATTCCCTGTCAAAGAGAAACACACTGAACAAACAGGTGGCATCATCGCACTAAGAATAAAGACACTTTGCAAAGTGCCTTGTGATTTTTCTGAATTAAATCCTACGTG
>OMLB01001186.1:0-11358 GCA_900302555.1 Myripristis jacobus
CTGCACACCCTGAATGCTCGCATTATTTCTGAACAATTTAGTGATAGTCTTTCTTGCCAACCAGACGGAGAGATGAGAAATATTACACTCGCACTCACTGGTCCAAAATGCTCCCTGCCATCACACTGTCTGTGAGCTGAAAACACTCACTGGTGTTCATTGTTGTTCATTGTTTCCATTGCAGATACAGCAAGTGGCCAAAACAGGCCATCGTTTTATGATGACCAAACTGTAATATAGCATTTATGTTGTTGTTATGAAGAAATGGCAGACAGATTGGAGTCATGCAAAAGTACACAACTGTGTGGTATCAGCTTGTAATGATCATTGGATATAAGCACATTAAGCCAAACCATCGAAAGAAAACGCAGGACTGAGAGGTAATTAGGGGAGTAGAGCCATATGTCAGAGGGTCTGGGGCATCCCTACAAGAGAGATGGCGAGGATGGCGTGAACTTATTTTGGGGGACGGTGCGCACCATGAGCCTGGCGTTCCATGCCGCGGCATCTGGATAGTTCGGCTCACAGGAGCCCCCGCGTCGAGCAATGGGACGATGCCCAGTCAACCGTGAGATATCTGACCTGACCAATTAGCAGGAGGCCTGGTGCCAAAGCACCGCCTCCAAAGTCTCATGTCTCCACCCTCCCTACTCGTTTGCCCCCCGCCGCCCTGTCCAGGGTTCTGGCACCCTAACACATACGCGCTGCTTTTGTCTCCAGCTGGATGAGGGTTTGAAATGGGGTCAGTGTTTCTCCCCCCTGACAAAGCGTGTTCTCCACCCTCCCTTTCTTTTGATCAAGGATTATTGTGAAGTCGGCTAAGAAGTGACGACTGTTTCATACTGTGACAACATTTGTCTCTTACCACATTGTGTATTTTTTTGTCTTTCCCCTTGCTCACCTGTTCAGTTGATGCCAACCAGACTCTCGGGTTTGGCCTCTCTTAATGGAAGATTGGAGGGTGATGATGCCAGGATCGCATTCACCTGAATCGAGTCATATGTACAAATCCTTCTTGATTCCAAATGGTACTTGCTGTTCTTACTCCAGGGCCAAAAAGCTGCAACACCTGCACTAAGATAAAGAATTATTTATTCACCGCATGAAATGTAGAGAGTTTTTTCTCGGTTGCATTGGTGCAGGAACATGTTGACATCGCATGCAGAGGCGTACAGACATGCATGGCACAGGCACAACAGTGCAGGACTCACAGCTGTACTTAGCTAGTTCCTGACTGACACTGTGATGTTTAGGTTGGTTCGACTGTCAGTGGATCCAGATTGGCTGAACGGTTCAGCGGTCAGGGAGATTGGACAGCAGATTGGTCATCAGATCAGCGGCCCGATTGGCGGTCCACTTGACCCCCCCGATCCTTATCTGATACGTCTGTGTCAGTGTGTGTTCACCAAAGGATTCAGGTTAACCTGATCCAGAAACAGGATATGTCTGTATGTTGACTAGACCTGCGTTCTGTTTGCCTGACTGCGAAAGGTCAGCTTTAGAAGTCAGGGCAAAAACAATGGGCAAGGATGTCTTAGCGTATGCACTGTATGTGCACAAGCAGGTCTTTGTCTTTGCGTCCTGCTTTTACAATTTTCTTATACATGCTCATCTTGTTAAGTGATGTATCTATGCTGAGAGTGCCTTAGAGAGGCCACGGCAGATTTTGCTGACTTATTTCTCTGTAATAATCTTGTCACTAATTGCCATGTCTAAATCCAGCGTGACTGAGTGTTCCCGCTCTCCTTGCAGCAGCTTTGGGCCAATCATGTCAACGGAAACACTGAAATATTAAACACCTTGGGCAGCTCCATAAGTATTGGAGGTACTTTTACATTTGCATTAACAACGCTTAAGAGTAATGCGCTACATAATATAACAAGATGAACAGGACAAGGCATATAATGGAAGAGCAATTCTCGCAACAGGAGTTATCCCACAACAGTAATGCCCACCGCTTGCTCTTCATTGACATGCATTAGCATTATGTTATGGAATTAAATCAAGCACTAGATCAAGTACCGTATCATAGAAACCCCGAAACATTCCGGGTATTTCCCCTGCCATACTTCCTTTGAGCACTTCAATGATGCATCTCTTGTTGCCACAGGAATGCACATACCATGGACGGTATGTTGGCCATATTAAAACGCATACCATTGGGGCCGTGAGGCAGACAGCTTGGATCGGTCAAGCAGCCCGACTGACCCTCCTGAGCTTCTCGGAAGGGGCTTTACCGTTTCCCTAGCGACCCCACGGCAACAGTAATAGGTCACAGCAATGTTTGGCTTCAGGATGTTGCAGTTCCAGGCAGTTCAACAAGGATGCCTCAACCTGAGTGTTTGCTTTATGTTTAGTGTGAGTGGGCGTTTGTCTACAAACATTGGGACTGAGCTCTATTTCAGGCAGATTTTAAAGGAAGTCAAATGTAGTGTTTGTCCATTTTGAGAGTTAATTTGAGAAATGTACATTACAAAAAAAAAAATGCAAGCATTCACTATTTCACCCACAGTCTTCTTGAAACGGATTAGACCATGCCACTAAAACTGAACCCATACTTAAAAAACTCTTCGAGGTGGGATTTGTGGGTGGGAGGTAAAGCAGGGAGATAAAAGAAAAGTTAAACAAATAAAATGTATGGAGAAAATTTCAGATTTTACAGAGATTTTATGCAGCTATGCAGCAAGAAGGAAATTTAATTATATTGGCAGTGTACTATCAATAAAGTGCCAATATAATCTGCAGACTGATTATTTTTTACATTTGCCCAGCAGTTCCACACATCAGTATGAACCCAAACTTTATTATTTCAGATCTGTTCTTCAGCTTAATCCCTAATTCTCCTGGATTTGCCCTGTGGTTATTCACAGTAGCAAGGAAAAAATGTATTTGATTAAGTCAGTGATATATGTACAAAGGCTGTCCTTATAGGCCGCATGCAGTATTTTTAAACCAAAAAAAAGGGGGAAAAAGCCGTCATTTTCTCATGCATCTGTGGTGACTGGTCTGGTGACCCAGTCAAGTCTGGAGACAAACGCCAGCTCTAGAATGATGACGCATCATCCTGCGTGACAGACCCAAAATGCTGCGGTGCCAGCCAGAGGACAATGGTCCTGCTGCTTGGGGGCTGGCTCGGCCTTTGTCCTCCTCTGGTTAAGCAGACTTAGGGATAATTCCGCGGATAATTCCCGGGACCGGCGGCTCAGCCTCTCCCACCGGGACATCTGATTCCCCCCCTCTGCCTGGAGCCATGGCCTGCCGAGAGCTTTTCTCCTGCCTCCCCGGGAGCACGGCCTCGGACACGGCAGCCGGAGCCACGGTAACAGTCTCTGAGGCTTAGCCCACCAGTCCTGGTTGCCAGGCGCTAAGATGCACACCCGCCACTCTGGGGGTATGTGTCTGCGTGGCCCGGGGCAACAGCAGGAGGAGGAGGAGGGGTGACGGGAAGAGGATGGTTGTCGCTTTGAGTGACAGCTCGACTCAGCAACATTCCCTAAGTCAACCAAGCATTTTTTTCCCCTTATTGAATCCTTTTTTATCTGAGGTGTGAGGACCCTTGTACTTCAAGCATCTGAAGTAGACGAGCCTTGACTCAAGGCGTGCTCGACCAAACAAAAACATTACTCCATGTTGTAAACTAAGTTCTCACACTTTCTCTCTCTGCTTCACCCCCACCTCCCTCTCCCTCCAGTCTGTTTGCAGTGCGGTGTGGGGGCTGTGCCGAGGCCATCTCTCCGGCAGAGCTGGTGATGCGTGCGGGGGCCGCTGTGTTCCACCTGCGCTGCTTCACCTGCAGTGTGTGTTCCTGCCGCCTGCAGACCGGAGACTGCTGTGTCCTCAGAGAGGGACAGCTACTGTGTGCCAGGGAGGACTACCATCAGTGTCTGGCCAGCCCGACCTCCTCTGACACAGGTACAGGCTGTGTGTGTGTGTGTGTGTCTGTGTGTGCGCGCATGCATATTTGCCTGAAGTTTTGGTCTTAAAAGAAAAACCCATTTATCATTTTTAATTGGGTGTTCTTTGCATTTCTTGTCCAATTTTGTTGTTTGGTGGCATATTTTCCCATTCATACAGATCATTGATTGAATACACACAGTGTGACATAATGTTTAGATATTTGGGATTTAATAGCAGAAAAAAAGTTAAGCAATCTTAAACATCAAAGGCAAACATCAGGTTTTGGTTTCGGTCCAAGTGCCAGGGCTTCCAGCAATGATTTTCAGTAGTGATGTGGAGAAATCTAACATAGAAGAAGCAGGGATACAAATTACTTTACTGATAGAAACCTCAAAAGGAAAAAGCTACGTGATTGGTCCAGTTCTGGCGCATTCTCTTGGGGTTGTCCAAATGTGTTAAATTTTTGCACTGCCTTAACAAGTCATTTAGTCTCATGTTAAAATCCTAAAAAAAAACCCTGTAAAAATAAGTCAAAAAGTTGCCAGTGAGATAAGATAATCCCACTTATTCCAAATGCGAATCAACTTGTTTAGAGAATTTCCCAGGGTTTTGATTGAAGTATCATTTTCTTGATACTGGTAGGCTGATCGGACTTACTCTGCCTTTTTTCAACATTTGCATACTTGTTCCCAGAAAAAATCCTGAACCAAGTGATACTGCATCGGAAACAACTAGGGTTATCTCATCCCGCTGGCAGATTTTTTCACTTGTTTTTAGAAAAAACAGATTTTTTTGAATGAGACAAAATGATATTAAGATAAAGAAGATGTTATTTTTGCTTTTCTTTCTTTCTCAAGTTTTCTGTATTTTTTACATTGAAAACCTCAACCCAAATTCTACAATGAACATCACAGGCCAGGGCTTAATGATGCAGGGGGAAAAAAAAGAAAAAAACAAAACAAAACATATGAACATTTTCTGATTAATGTTACAGATATGATTCATGATTTTGGTGGGAATGCTAATATTTGCATCATAATTTTCATTTTCACTAAAATACTATTAGACTGATGATATTGTGATTTTTACTGGGGTCTGTATCAAATATTTTCTTAGGCCTACGTTTGGAGAATACAGTTTGTAACGACACAAAACTGCATTTGCAATGATGATTTGTCATACATTGTACCATTGATTTGACTGATGACACATAAAAGTGCGTCCTCTCTCACATTTTTACGTGAATAGTCCGTAGGCAAATGAACATTTCGCTTTCACAACCTCATCTGTCCTCTAGGTAAAAGTGATGATGAGGAAGAAGAGGAGGAAGACGCTGAGAAGGCTGCAGGCAAGCGAAGCAGATCAGAGGACCTGGAGAGCAAACGCCCCAAAAGGCCGCGCACCATTTTGACCACTCAACAAAGACGGGCCTTTAAAGCCTCCTTTGAGGTCTCTTCCAAGCCTTGTCGAAAGGTATGGTGTTGATTTAGCACTCAGCCAGTAGTACTGTGGTAGATGAATTCATGGCTGAAATCAACATGCTATGTAACTCCATATGTTATGAGGCAGGCACTTAAATATATCCAGTCTGAAAAAGTGACATTTCGTCAACATATCACCTTTTTCTTCTTCCTAGAGGTGGATTCTTCATGTTCTACTTTGTCTTGTAAGGGTCACCTTCTACTAACCTTCTCTCTCATATTTTTCAAATTTTCCACCCTTCCTCTCTCCTTTTTCCCCCCTCCCTTGAATCTTAATCCAAGGTAAGGGAGACCTTGGCAGCAGAGACTGGTCTGAGTGTGCGGGTTGTGCAGGTCTGGTTCCAGAACCAAAGAGCCAAGGTAATACAAAACACACACACATATACACACACAAACACACATACACATACACAGAGTCTTATGCACTACTAATAAAAAGACTCTTTCGGCACTGAGTCGGCCTGCCAGAGTTGAAATCAGTCTGGTTATCTCTTCATACAGGAAACTGATGACATCTCACTGCTAGATCACCGCAGATTAAGTCCTGTATTTCCTCACAAAGTGGGCACGTGTGTGGTTTTCCCCTCGCCAGTGAAATATGTCCTTTACCCCGTCGTTAATGCGTTTCAATTCAGTGCACACACTCTTATGCGGGCCGCGTCCGTAGGAGCAGCTGAGCCTGGGTGGCAGAGGGGCCGTCGAGTGAGAGGGGATCTTGCAATAGGCCTCCACGTGAGTTTTGATGTGTGATGATGTATGTTTTCAGATGAAGAAGCTGGCGAGGAGACAGCAGCAACAGCAGCAGGAGCAGCACCAGACACAGGAGCAGCGTGAGCACCCACCACATCATACAGGTATGAACGCCGCCGAAACATGCTTTAGCAAACCAGCTCAGGAATTCTGAATGATATGCTCCTTTTTAAATGTATTAATGCTGAGACAACAGACACAACATGGCATATAGAACAGCACACACCACAATACACAGCCAAGACAAGTACAATAGTAAACAACAGTAGCTAGATGCAGTGTGACGAGAAGAACGTTGGATAGCAAGATAAGTAAAATCAGTGTTTTTACTTGAAATAGAGCAATAAGAGCAATGAACACCATATACAGGAATGAACACATCAATAGTGCTAATGTTTTGATTCCCACCCTGCCTTACATTAAGTACAACAGTGACAAAGATTAATCTTCCATTTTATTGTGTTGAAGATTGATATTTAGTCATCCCCAAAATTGAATCTTCTGATTAATTTATGTTGTCTGTATGATCTGAGTGATATACAGCATTCAATATATGTTGAGATGAAGCTAGATCTGCCTCTTCATGCTCAGTAAAGACAAACTGATTTCCCCAAAAAACAAACAAACAAACAAACAAAAACGCCTCATGCATTGACTGTTTGAGTTTTTTTTTTTCTTCTACATTTTCATTTCTGTTTCATTTAGGCTGTGCAGAGTCCTGGTGTTGCTCATGCTGACTCACTGGAAAGACTCTGCTGCACTTAAATTGAATGTAACCTGAATTAATATCATTAGTAACACCTGTGTGTGTCTGCCATTTCATGTCAAAATAGCTGCTGTGAAAAAAAATGATCTGTTGCAAATGGAGCTTTACATGGGAGTAATGCGAAGTTGAGAGTCAGCAGTAGGCTATCTGAAAGATTTAAAACAAATCAACACTTGGATTTGAGAGCTTTTAAACAATATGAGCTGAATAACAGAGTTCTGCTGAATCCAAATAGCTGCAAGTGATAGGGTCAGAAAAACTGCAAACGTGTTTAATGTACAATATCTTATAATGGGGAAACAGAAGGCCACGAATAACACACTTAACAGGGTAGCTGCTAAATACCACATGCTGCCTCAAAATATGTGAATGCAAATTTGCAGACTTATATGCCATGATGTTGTTAGGCGTAAGCATTTTTTTTGTCCACCCTCTGCATGTCTGCTGACTTTGCTGTGTCCCACAGCGCCCTCCTGTGGTGGTTTGACCTCTGAACTGAACCCCCTGGGCTCCTCCTACCCTCGCCTCCGGCAGCAGCAGCAGCAGGCGGGTGTCACCACCCTGGAGCCGCAAGACTACGACATGGACCCCTTCAGACAGGGTTTGACCCCTCCTCAGATGCCTGGAGACCACATGCATCCCTATGGTAAACACCTCAGTGAAAACATGATGAAGGGTTACATGTGCACCATATTGCTCTACAAAACCTCTGTGATTGATTAAATAATAAGACTAATTTGCTTATTATTCACCTATCATTATTTTTCTTGATATACAATCTGAGCACTTGGCATGTTTTCTGTTTATAACACACAAAATACTCACCTTGTGTGAAAAATTTAATGTGAAACGTTTAATAAAAAAAAAACAAACTGCTAGTTTTTGGGGAAAAAATGCTATGGAAATGCTCTGCTAATGCAAATGGCATTAGCCATCATTTGCAACTGTCAAATTCATAGAATAGTACATATTTCAATATGAAGCTTTTATGAACCTCAATAATCCAATTTAATAGTCCTATTCAACTCACACCACCAAATTGTTGGTCGTGTGAGTTTTTCTTAACCCCATAAACTTTTTTTCTCTGAAATTTCCTGTTAAGTAGGTTGAAAGTTAGGTAAGACTTGTCTTCCCACATCGCACGACGACGTCACATACTGTGCATCTGCTGCTTGCAGAGCTTCATTGAAGCTACATCACATTTATATTGAGTGAAATACTCAAACCTAAGATGCTGTTGTTTTATGGCTGCAGCATTACATCAAATAGAAAATATTTTGATGTGTTTGGCATCATTTTATAGGCATTTTACTGTAATTCAGCTGGACACATTTGGTAGATATGGAAAGTTTGGGATTTGCAAGTTAAAATAAAGATCTATGAGTTTGAACAAAGCTTTTACATGCAGCAATGATAAAGCCACCGATGGATGTATTTCAAACCAATGATAGATGAGTCATTAATCAATAATCATTGTATTTTTTTTTTTTTTTTTTTTAGGTTTTAAGGGCCTGTATGGTGACATGGATGGAGACCCTCTGTGCCATCTGGCTGATGGTGACTGCTTGCCCCTGAGTGACTCTTCTCTACTCACCCCTATTGACCACCTCTACTCCATGCAGGACTCCTACTTCACCTCCTGAGAGTGGAGGCTGAGCTCCATGAGAAGGGGGTGCAGTCGTTCTCAACTCTGCTGAGCCCGAGCCTCACCTCCCCGGGCATCGCTGCTCCTCGGTCTTGTCATGTCTGTGTAGGGACCCTCCAGTCAGTACTGGCTGTAAAATAAATGCCAAGGGGAGGTGGGTACACTGTGATACCACCCGATCTAAGTCAAAGGTAATGAGGCTAATAGGTGGCTCCACTGTTTCTGGTTCTACTCTATTATGCCTTGTAAATTAGGTGGATATACTCTGTACACCTGCATTTAAACTTGACACACTACTGCCTCTTATGCTTTCTAATCCCATTCTAACACACAAGCTTCAGAGAAGCACTCTACTTTGTGAAAGCATGACGTTTTTGGACCTCTCACATTATGTCTGAAGGTCAGATTATGAGATTATAATGCATCTACAAATGTAAATAGTTGTTTGGGTGTGTATTTGTATTTATTATCATTACGTGTGTATGCTCTTCGTCCTGAATGAATCAGCAATGAATAATAAATAATGGCTATACAGTGAGCAGTCAGTCTGAAATGTGGCATGACAGAAGTGATGGGCGATACCGATCGTGGCTGATGTGTTAGCATGAAGATGGGGTATTCATGCTGAGGGTTACAGCTGGGTCAGTCCATCCTCAGTGCTTATCGGTCCGATCTAGGTAACAGGTCAGCGAGGCATCTTCCAGTGGCTGCTGGGAGGATCATCAGTCTGTAAACGCTGGGCTATGACAGCGGTATGGGTCAGCGGCAGGTAAGCATCACATCCACACTGCCTGGCCATCATCAACGCTCACATTGTGCTCCTCCCGGTCAAAGGCCCTGGCTGCATTTTTCTGCCTTTTCCTTCCTCTAGTCAAAGGAGCCTGGAGAGGTGGGGGGAAAGGGGGACCACCCAGGCATTGTGCCCAGCTGGAATGCACCAATCCTGGGGAGGGAGGTTGAGAAGCTCAGGGAGGGAGCTCCAGACAACGGAGGGGCTGAAAGTCAGGGGAGAATGCCCAGGGTGACACAAAGATATGAAGCCCCACTGTATAGAGTGCCTCCTTGCCCCAGCCGTGAACTCTCTCCTGGACCCATCTCATATTTCCCACTATGAAATCAGACCTTGCAGAGCAGAGAGCGCAAGTCAATGGTCAGGAACAATCTAACTGTCTGTCACCGTGGTATGCCACTGCCAGCCTGAGCCAAAGGAGTGTGCAGAAGCCTATACTGTGTGTATACAGTATGTGTTGTGTGTGTGAATATCTGTGTCTGTATCTGTGTGTCTCCTTGCATATGTGCACATGTGCATGCTTGTGTTTGGAGAAACAACACCTTTTGTTTTGAGGATCACAATATAATAGTGCCTTGTTTCCTTCTATCTTTAAGGATGCATGAAGGCAGAAAAGCCAGACTTAAATATCAGGGAACAAAGCCAAGATACTCACCTGCAAGCCCTTTCCCTTCTTGTGCACGAGTCTGTGCACAGTTGGCACACGTATATAGCTGCCAGCCGCATCGGGGTGGGATGAGAAAAATCATCAAACCATGATCATACGGTCACAGCGGGTAGCAATAACCTCATTATTATTGTGACGGTAGCCAAACAGTTTCCTGTCAACAGTTCGGTTATTTATTGCACCCTCCATGCCAACTACAGGCCACAAACCCTCTGTCTTTTAACCGCTATAATTGGCTTCATGCTGTTTCAGCGCCAAGACAGATGCACATGCTTTGCTGAAGATCCTCCATTGGCCCGTTTCAGTGCATATTTAGTGTGGTTTAGGCCATATTTCAGTTGCATTAGCAGAGGGGCTTTGGAAAGACTATAGACACGTGCCATAATCGCAGAAATTATATATATAGCCTTTGGAACAATGGATACACACTCAAATACTAACTAAATAAATAACGACTAAACAACTAAATCCTACATCATACCTAATGTACCATTAAAATTTAATCCAGTTCAGTTTCATTCTCCCGAATTAACAGTGTGGGCACTGAATTGACCCTCAATATGGGACAAGCGCTCATTGTGACACATTGAGCTGAGACTGGTAATAGATCACCTCCTCGCCACACAGTGACAGGAGCTCTCTGGCCACTGTATGTGCTGAGCTGACACTATGTGGCAGGTTGGCCGTCTCCCAGCTTTTAGCCCACTTTCACCAATTGGCCCTTCAGTTCTGGAACCAAAGGGTGAGGTCAAATGCGGGTAAAGTGGGCAGTGTGACAGGGCACCAGCAAGACAGGGTCACACAATACCACGTCACACTGAACAGGCACTGGTAAAAGAATGCCAACACTGATCTGGACACTTGATGTAGTGTATGGTAATCAGAGGGACAAGTGGAAGAAAAATGGAGAGTGGTGGTACAAGTTTGGTTTATACTGTTGACAATTTAAGTAACATACAGGCAGTGTACAAAGCAAAAACTAACACACAAAACTAAAAATATATCTTGATATTTTCCCTTATATCAGGCATGAGTTCAAAGTTCTTTAATGACATACTGTTTGCCATTTGGTTGACACTGTCATTCCAAGCACCCAATATTTCCATGAATGTATACATACATGTTTAGTTCCTAACCCTGGCGGTGTTGAGCTGTACAGGATCATAATAATAAAATATGGTACATAGTAACAACTGCAGTCATTTGTTCCTAATATTGTGGAATAACAATATTCTATGCAGCTGAATATTACAAGCAAACTGGATGTGTGCCAAGGAACAGATGCCTTGCATTTTTCCACAATAAACAATGCATTTGGTACTTGAGGACAATCCAAAAAAAAAAAAAAAAAAAAAAAAAAAA
>OMLB01001188.1:0-12068 GCA_900302555.1 Myripristis jacobus
AATAGGAATGCTGGGGCTTTATTTTTTATTTTATTTTATTTTTTAAATCACACGGCCCATTGGGATATTAACTGATGGCAAATAACTGATGAACAAGTATAATTTAAATTTTGGCCCTAACTGCACAATAGGTCTTGTTAAATCAAGCATGCTCAAGATGAATCGTGGACATCAACTTATCATGTCTATTTTCACTGATGATCCCTCTAATCAAAATTACAGAGAGGGGGAAAATGGGTTAGGTGTGCACCGCTGAAATCCACACCAACTCAAATGGCTTAGGCTTCCAAACTGTCAAAGCTGTCCCATGTAGCCTGTCCCCACCACAGCATCAAACTATGCTGTTTAGACTTCTTTGTACTGATAATGTAAAGCTGATAGGGCTGCGTGACTGACAGCATGGCAGAGACAGATTTTGCGGGACCTGTTTGTTGCTTCTCCCACCGCTATCATGGAAATGCCTCAGGGTTGTGGCCTTTCCTGCTTTACAGCCTAGCAACGGTTTATGTGTACCAACAGCCAGCCCCCAGTCATTGCAACAGTGTTAGCAGCAGTAACAATAACAAGTAGGATGAGAAAAGACAGCTGTGAGAGAAGGCAGAAGATTTGTCAAGCGCATTCTCCCATTCTGCTGTCCAAGGGGCTTCCTGTTGTTCTTCTACTTCTGTCTACATGCTTAAGAGGTGGAGATCAGAGGGACTGAAAAATGTTAACTTGGCAAACTACAGGGAGGCACTGTTTTCTCTGTGATGTTATGTAGCAGTAGTGCTTAAGGTTACTTTTAGTTTCATTCCATACCTCCTTTCACAAGAGTTTTTTTTAGTGGAAGTACTGCTAAAAATGTTGTTGTCTCAATACTATCATAATAAAAACATTAACATTGTTCCACTTTTTGCTTTAATTATTTTAGCTAGGGAAAACTAGCTAAAATAAAGAGTTATTTGTCATTGTGGTGGCACACCACTGCAGAATGAATGAGCTACCACCAGCTCCTGTGTGTTTTAAGTGGCCCATTTATCAAAGATGCTCAACAAAAAACTGCTTTTTGTGTGGAATTCGACTCATTTCCAAAGTTTTGCAGCTGAGTGATGTGGCATATTGCGAAAAGATTGAGGATGTTTGTGAACTATTGTTCCCATCTCAGCCAAGCAGGTCACCTCAAGGGGTTTTTTGTAACTTAGTCCCCGGGCAGACGTGTATTTTTATCTCGGCCTCTTGACCGTAAGGGCGCTATCCAGAGATGACTCATGTAGCGCCTGGGCTGGCCCTCCTCAGACTGCCCCCCTCCAACACCCCAGAGCTGGGTTGGAGCTGGTCAGCAAGAAGGTCCATGACTGGGGAATGGGGGTTTTATGGAGGAGAAACAGGATCCCATTTGCTGTTCTCTGACAGTCTATTCCAGAGCCGCTATCATTTCTCACCCTCCTGCCTCTTAAAAATAGCCCCAACTCTTCTCCAGCAAAGGCAAAGCAGAGAGGACATAGCAAGGGCTTTTATTTTTAAGTGCTGTCTACTGCCAAGTAAGAGCAACAACACAGTTCTCATGAAAAGATTCCAAGGAAAACCCATTGCATTAACACCAGAAAATTCTTAGTATATATATTTTTTCTGTAAACTACCTGAATGTGTGCTTATTGCATACTTAATGTTATTAGTATATAGGCAAAAATAATTAAGAACATATAGTTAATTTCATGCCTCCTTTATTTCAAGCTTGGTGATTCTTTGGTGACTGATCAGCTGATCTTCGATTCAAGTGCACACTATTAGTTTAACCATTTATCATGTTGAATAATCATACAAATAAGAAATTAGCAAAATAACTAACTCCCATAAGGTACATGTGAGGAAAACAAGTGTAAACCATTTTAGCAAACATGTATTTACATTTATCTAGCTCTATTATTCAACAATACCAGCACAAAGCTGGCTTTCAGGTACAAAAGTATAAAATAAGGATAAGAAAAAGTATGAGTACAACATTGAAATTAAATATTGCACTCAAAATAGGGGTAAGCCACTCAAGCCTGAGCCCTTTGTAACTTCCCAGCTTCCTTCAAGATTTTGAACAAATTGCAACTAAAGTCCCTGCCATAAAACACCTACAAAAGTACATCTTAATTTTTACATGTTCGATTACTACTACTCTTCATCTCCTTCAGCATCTTCAAACTCATCATCATCACCAAGTCCAAAGTCCATTTTTGCAAGGACTGCTTCAACATGCTGTGTTGATACAGTGAAGTGGTCCATCTTCTCAAAGCCTGGTTCTGGCCTTTCTTCACCCAGTGAGCTTTTGGCAGCATCCTTGGTCTGTGTGATAAGTCCTTTGGAGGAAAGCAGGAACTCAGCAGCACCACTCTGCTCCAGTGCTCTCACAGCCGAATCTGTCAGCTCTGAACTAGCCTGTAGTCGTTCACCGTAACGTTGAGCGAGTGCCCGCAGAGCTGCCACCTTCTCATCCTGCTCTTTCCCAATCTGTTCTAGTAGCAGGGTTTTGCGCTCTTCCAGTACAGCGTAGAGCAGGTCAAAGCGTTCGGCTAGCCCTTGCTTAGCACGCTGAGCGTTGTCCTGCACAGCACGGCAGGCATCTTCCATCTGGTTGAGCAGGGCCTGCAGTCGCCCGTTGCTTGCCACTAAGGCATCGATAGCGTTACTCAGTTCACCCTTCTGGGCCTGGTACACACTTGCTAGAGGTGACACCTCACAATCCTTGTGCTGGCCAAACACTTTGCACATGGAGCAAGTGGGTATCTGGCAGGTCACACAATAGATGTTGATTCTCTCATCCTCATGTTCAGGGCACAGGGGCTCCTTGGATTCCTTTGGCTTCAGGGACGTTTCTGTGTTTCCTCCACTACCGCCACTGCCTTCCTGCTGCTGTTTATAGATATCAATAATATTTTCCACCAACAGGTTGCGTTGGAGCCCATGCACACCATGGCGGTCAAGGACAACCTCAAATCGGCAAGTAGGGCAGCGGAAGACACCACCAGAAAAGCGGTATGGGTTGCGTGAGTCATAGAGGTCACTGGCACAACTGCGGCACAAGTTATGCTGGCAGGGCAGGATGACCACCGGCTTGGTGAACATGTCCAGGCAGATGGGGCAGCTCAGCTGCTTCTCCAGGCTCTCCATAGGGCTGGGGGGACGAACCACCGATCCTGTCCTCTGGACATCCATGATGGAAAAGCTTGAAATAGGCCGGAAAATTTTCTTGATCTCTACACAGTGACAACTACAAGCTTTTTTTCCTTTTTAGTCAGCTAATAAGCATTTAGCTGTTAAAATGGAGGGCAAGATGCAATGTCGTCCTTAGTCTTTGCTGTTACTCATGAGATGTCGATATGTGTTCTGGTCAGAAGCTGACACCCCCGTCCTTTATACCGACCTTTCATAGTCAGTGACACCCGATCCCTTCCACTAACCAGAGAACACATTCCTCCCTGCTTGCTGGCCAGGGATCTTTTCAGAGAAAATGGCCCCCACCTACTGGTTGTTGCATGTGTCACATGGCAGTGGGAGCTCTGTCCCCTTTTGCAGTGACGAAATTTGACAGAAGTGGTATCCTAAGAGGAGACAAACAGGGCCTTGTGACTGGCCCAGAGAAGCCCCACCTGAAGGTGTGGGGTCACTTGATGGGTAAACAACAAGCCACGTCAATAAACATCTGACTCAGAGTTGTTGTGTTTACCATTTCATTTCCATGGTTATGGAACAAACATACTTTGTTATTCACATAGTCTGTTTTATTTATTACAGTGAACACAGCATGATGCTGTTGAGGGACGTCTTGAAGACAAATTCTTCAATAGGACTTACTGTGTGCTTGAAAGCAGTATCCTATTATCTAAATCTAAATTAATGCTGCAAAGTTGAATATTTAAGTGCCACAGGCATTATATTACTCTGACAAACTATTTAGTGGTCACTCATTCAATCTCTTTGGTTTGTAAAATTTTGTTAATTTATATGCAGTACCTAATACGCAAATAAATATATAAATAAAAATATAAACATAATAAAATAATAATAAAATCACTTTTGTGCATGTGATTGCATCAATTAAAGCTTAAAACGAACACAGAGCTGCAACTTACTTGCCAATGAGAATGTTATGAAAATAATTTCTTTCAAGGTGGATTTACCAACCTGTTACACTGAAAGTTAGCCAATATTTGACATTTGAAGAAAAATGGCTTACTTGATACAAAGTAAATCATTATGAAATATTCACCTCACCAAGTGGTGGTCCTCCAGCTCTGTCTTGTGATATACAACACTGCCCGTGACAAATCAACATCAAGTACCATAAACATGAGATAAGCTATTCTTAAACTCTCACAAGTGGAACACCACATGACATGAGGGCCCAAATATTGTCATCATGCGGTCAACAATTTGGTATATTCATTCTTTAGATTTATGCTATATATGATATTGTGATATTTTAGAGAGTCTCTATATAAACCTATAACTATCTAAACATTTAACTGGTACCTTATTTCAGATTGTGTTTTGCTTATCTTAGATAAATACTACATACTTTTGGACACTGGAAGATGTTAGAAAATGTCCCTCCCACACAATTTAAGAACAAAACATGATGGAAATGAGGTAAACATGCACAAACTAATATATTTAAGCTTGTCATATGGTTAGGTAAAGACAACCAGACAACAACCAACACAACACCATGTCTGAACACCATTCTGGAGGACAAGTAGGCATTATCTAAATAACTATGTGGCATGTAAAATAGCAAAAGTGACATTTAGTAGCCAATGTTCTGTGGACAAGTGCTGGCTCCCCCTGAATGTTCACTTACAGTAGCATGAGTGGGCAGATTAACTTAATAGGTTCAAATAAGACATGATTGTGATCACTGATACCTCGGAGAGCCTCCATGACCGGAAGGATATTTTCAGACCACTGGTAGGCTGCAATCGCTGTGTAGATCCCTGGAAAGTCTCGCTGCCATATGCGTTGGCCAACAGCCCAAACAGCCGCTAGCTCAGGGTTTGCCTGGTTATTACAAATAGAAAAACATTTCACAAGCTTTAATTCTGCTACCAAACAAACCATTGTATCACACTGGTTCATAAAATCACACGCTTGTAGCTTGCAAGGGTGCAAATGATTTTTGAACACTGTACCCTCCAATTTGCTGGGTCATTTGAAACATAAATTCAAAATATTTCTGAAAGGTCAGATAAGCACTGCAACATTTAAGATATGAAAGCACCCTGACATTACCTGGCTTTCAGCTAAGCAAATGAAAACACAGTTTGCTCTGGACGGCCATGAGATTAGACATTTTAAATTATTATGAAGGCTACACTCATATGCCAAGTCCCAAAGTGGCCATGGCCATCTCAGCCAGCCTGGATTCAAAGTCAAAGTCAAAGTATTTTATTGTCATGTGCACAGAGAGAAACGAGTTCCCCTGCCCAATGAAATTCTTACTTTGCTGCCCACAATGAATGCCAGTTGCACAATGGAAATAATAATTGCAAAAAAAAATAAAAAAAATAATAATACAATATACAAGAAATATAAATTATGCAGATGAGCATGACAATTGTATGTACAGATATATGTACAAATGTATGTGCAGTATATGTACAAATATATGTGCAATTGCTGGTTTTGTTAAGAAACCAGCCAGTATCTTTCAATAATTCAAAACACAACTATCAGAGCATACGAGTGGCCTTCAGCAGGATTTTGAAATACTGCGACTAAGAGGCTACACTTGCTTACCGATTTTATAGCTTGGGGAATCCGTTTCCAGAGATATCGGGCGTTATTCCTGTCGAAACAGCAACATCACAAGTTAGTGTTTGTTTAAAACAAAACAAACCTGAACTGGGAAATGTGATCAGTAACTAGACAGATCTGAGATGTAATGTGTGCTTACCAGGGCGTCCATTCGGCGCTAATCATTTTATTTTATATAATGAAAACTGCAACGATGAAACACATTTGAAGTCTTTTAATAAAGACTTTGAAATTAAGTGTGACCTGTATGTCATTTCATTCAGTAGCCTACTACTGAAATATTATTTTTATAGTTGGAATTTCAACATTTCAACACAAGTCTGTGGCACTTTCATGTCTAACCCCCTGCATGACCTGAGTTAACCAAATATGGCACCGGGGTGAATGAGGCAAATTGCAGCACAGTCATAGTTGTGTTTCTGGTTGTCCTTGTTATATCTTTTGGCCGGCTGCTGTGAAAATTTAATCAACTCTTCCTTGACGCTGGACCAAATTTTCTACCAAGTTTCATATAAATCCATTCAGACCTCTGAGATATCTTGCTCACAGGCAGACAGAAACAGAAGTTACATAATCTCTCTAACCTCCTTTGCAGAGGTAATTAGCTGTGGCACAACTCAATAAGCCTAAATTTCCCGCGCTGTTATTCAACAATTTTGAACATGATTCAAATCCAAACCAAGCCAAAAGTAGTGTTTGTGAAGCTGTGCGTTCCATTTAAAACTATTCTTCCAGTCAAGTGCACTTACTCAAATATTACTTTTCCAGACATTCAAGGAAGCCATTTCATTTTAATTCTTATGTGGCACTGGAGGGTTATGGCTTTAGATTTATGGAGCTGCAACCGGAATGTATGTTACAGCAATGAGATCTGACATAAAGCACCGAAGACGCATTCTCTACTGTGATTACACAGAAACCTGGCTATGGTTTCTGTACATTTATCCAAGACCATTTCTGTCTGAAACGTTCTCTCTAAAGTATTGTACACAGACAAAAATTAAAAACAGGGGAAACATGTTCTGGTTACTCCACTGTCAGTGAGCAGAACAACTGAGAGCAGGAAAGTTTTCGTTTTTGTGGACTCAAAAGAGTGTTCAGCCAACACACAGCTTATGGGACTAGGTTTGAGATGACTTAGTCCAGCATCGGCAGAAAAAAAGAGTCAGTTCTTGTTCATCCTCCCTCCAAAATGAGCCTTTGTATATGTTGAATGTCAGTATTTCACTATTTGGGTTGCATTTGAGAATGCATTACGTGACTCCATTGCAACAGAACATTCAAAACAATGGGCTTAAATAGAACTAACAGAAATGTAGTTTTCATGGGAGTGAATTTATAACAGCATACCGCTCTTTGTGTGGTTATTTAACTAAATATTTAATGATATCACTCACACTCACTTCCTGCAATCTGCCATGCATGCCAGGCACCCAAGGCACCCATCTAAATTACGCTAGTACTAAAACTGCCCAACTGTGTAATGTATATAAAAACAGTGTAGGTGCATCTCAAGCAGCACAGACAGAGAGGGTGATGAGTGAAAGTGATATCAGTGCTCCTTTTGTTTGAATGAATAAAGAGCACAAAAATTTGTAAAAGATTTCCTGGGTTCTACTATTTCCCTCCAATAAATAGTAGTTGCCCATTCATTACAGGGTTGTCCCCTGAATTTACTTTTTCAAGATTATACAAGTTAACAAACTGACCGGGCTTTCTTTCTTTTATATTTGTATCCCTAACATTCACGTTTTGTTTAACAATTTCAAATCAAAGTCATCAGGTTACAGGATAACTTTTCCCACAGATAACTGGCTGACTTCTGAATCCTGCTTTTAAATGGATCAGTATAATGTCTGAATATAAAGCATTCGTAGCCACTGACTTGCTACAATACATATTTATGGCATCAAAGAAACTCTGGAAGCTGAGGACAGATGCATTCATTCTAACTGCTTGTCAAGGAGCCTAGTTTTGACAGAAATACGCGATTTAAATGGGTTGAAATGGGTTATTAGAGGGTACAAACCCACCCCCTACACCCCCAGAAGACCACTAGTCAAAAACTCTACTTCGACAAACGCAGACATGAGGTGGACTTACATATCATTGTGTAGTAAATACAGGGCCAGCAACTGTGCGTACACTTGAGGTGTTGCGATGCCCCCTGGAGCCTGTTGAAAATGAAAGCAGGTAGGGTTATACTTAGTTACTTTGCTAATGTCACCTCGCTAATACCTCTTATAAGAAGCAAACTTACAAACCAGACTCAGTATAACTTTTCTACAGATTACTGGCTGATGGATAAGGCTACCTGCCTGGCTGGGCGTGTTCTCTTGAGCTTTAAAAGAGCCAGGAGAGCTGCACCAGCATTCATTCAGCTAACTCACCGCTAATACATGCTAGCGTCGACTAGCTTATGCTGCTGGTGCTTCACAATTGTCAGTGGCTCTGCTGAAAAATACTCAGCTTAAGGTTAGCTACCGACAGATAGCAACAGTTACAGCCCAACGTTAGTTATTAATCGTAACGTTAGCATCACAGCTGATAAACAATACACAGGTTAACACCAAGAACCCTAGGTTAGGTAGCTAGCTAGCTGTTTACTATTGCTGTCAACTGTGCTAGCACCGACATCAGCAGTCTAAAATATGGTGGGTGCCGGGAGAAATATTCAATATCACCAACATTTGTTTGAACTAAGCAGCGTAAGCTAACACTGTGCGCTAGGAAACCAGTTTAGCGTTACTGTAACGTTAGGTAAATTCACATAAACGGGTTAGCGGCTGGGATTAGCTGTGATGCTAATCTTCCTTACCCCAGGCGAGCCATGAGCTAGCTAACTGTTCCATACAACATTATAATCTAGGATTCACCAGGAGAATGTTTAGGATATTAATTCAACGTTGACACGTGAAATAATAACTGCACTGGCGATTAACAGCTTACCTCAAGCTCTTGAGTTTCACACTGCTCCAATAATTTATCATAATTTTCCTCCATAATCACAGCAGCAGGCATGATGATGCCTAGCTGTTGCACACCAGCCTCCTTCCTCTGTGAACCTGCAGCAGATCAGCAGCGGCGCAGGCGTCGTGCTGCCCTCTATAGGACGAAGTGCAAACTGGCGGGGATTTGATTCAACTCTGTTACCAAAAACTTCAAAGCAAATTTCATATTAAAGCTACAATCCAGAATCTGATTATAGCACATATTTCACCGTCTTAAAAAAAATTACAAATGATTGTGGTCACCTTCTGTGAGCATAATCAATCTGTGTCTTGATAGACTTTCACTTGCAATGAATTCAGCTGATGCAATGGCTACAAATTCAAACAAACAAACAAACAATAATTCCTCACTATGATTGTATCATCAGCTATGACAGAGTAAGTCATTTTTAAAAACCAAACTACTTTCAACCATGCATTAATTTATTCTAAATATTTTAAAGAAGAAAGGAAGACTCATGAAATAAACCTGTGTTTTTCACTCAAAAACTTTTTTGAATAAGTGTCTACTGTAGGTACTTTAAAAAATATATAAATTCCCCAGTGAGAATTATGCTGATTGATGTCTCCTAACAGCCAAGGCTATTACAGATTTGGTGGTCAAGTAAAAATGTTTCAACTTAGTAAATAGAGCTTTTCTCACAGCAGGTGTTTTGGCATGAAATAGCAGAGTGAACAAAGGTGATACTAATGATATTAATTAAGGTTGTCTTTCCAGGGAGCCAGCATGACCTAAATGGAACAGAACCTCAATTAGTAAAACCTGTGTTTACAATGCTGCTCATGTGAAAACAGTCTGTTGTACAGGACTGATACAATCTGCAATTCATGCCTTCACATTGGGTGTTAGCCTTAAAGCCTCATGGAAGCACACAGCCAGTTTCTTATTCAAGAGCATGGCTCAAAATAAAGTGTCATTTTATTTTTGAAAAGAAATAGGATTCAGTACCCAGATTGTCAGCGTTTGTCACTCATGGTGTCCAAGCAACAAGGTGCCAATCTTTCAAACATAAAAGATACTTCATGTAACAGATCAGAAATCCACAATAATCAATTCTCCTGACTCCACTCAATCAATATCCCTGCCTCAACATGATAGGCTCATTAATGGTCCACAGCTACAATATGAACAGTGCTTTATTTTGACACTCCATACCTTGACAATTAGCACAGGCTCTATCAGGTGACCTACCACCCCTTGATTCCTGACCCTTCTTAATAGAAAGGGAATGAATTTAAATTACTTACTTATGACTTTCCTATGACTTATTACTGTCACTTATTACTGCTCTATATCTTCACTGTTGGATTTCTCTTGCAATCAAAGAGCATTTATACTTTCAGAGCATTATTTAAGCACAGGTATGTCTCTAGTAGTGCACAATTTTCCTAATGTAATTTATAAACATTCAAAGGTAAAAATTAATAGAATACCATATTTTGCTGCACTTTGTCAGGAAAGGTATCCTTTCAAACCTGATTCAAGCATATGAAGCTCACTTGTTAAGGTTTTGATTCCCATGCTGAGCAAATCCACAAAATTACAAATTTCCAGGAAGCCATGTTTTAAAGTATGTGCTTGTCAGGCATGGTGGCCAAGTGGTAAGGCGTTGGTCTCGTAAACCAAAGATCATGGGTTCGATCCCCATCCATGCCTTCATCAAGGGGCCAGTTGGTGAAAGCTGAAGTTGATAGTGCTTGTTGTTTGTCACTGTTCAGAGAAAGCACTTTATAAAGTGATTGACAATGCTCATCACTTTGGCTTGAAGTGGCATTCGTGGTTGCTTACTTCTACCAACAAGAGACCTATCAACCTGCAGCTCTTTCTGACTCTTACTTAACTTCACATCAAAACAGAAAAGGAAGTAAATTAGTGGTTCTTATCAAATAAAGGTGCAGATATTTATCACCCTGTGACTACATGTCTATTTCCAAACTGCACGTCTTACTCCAGGCTGACTGCTGTCACATGATACAAAACTTAGGATGTTAGGACCTGGTCCACTTGAAATATTTCAGACATGAAGGCCAAGTGGTACGATGTTGGCCTTGATAACGAAAGGCCGTGAGCTCAGTCCCTGTCCACGCCTTTAAAATCTAAACAGGCCCAGAAACTTCACCCAAGGGGTTCTCATAGCAGTTCTTCACAGGAACTGCTGATCCATTCGACTTGATGGAAGTGGCAGTTTTTCATTATTACAGCAGCAGGAATTCAATACAAAAAAGAGAGTTGAAGCTATGGCTATGCTTGCAAAACCTTACTCAAACACACACTGTACTTGCTATGGCTTGACAAACATCAAGACTGCCCTGCAATTTGCATCATGGCCAAGTAGCAGCGTTCTTATGAACCCAAGATTATGGGTTTAATCCTATGCATTCCAACCCTAACCCTAATTTAATGGGGTCAAATGATTTCCAAGCTTTCAAAATACACCCTGACATCCCATGCAAGCACAGGTTAAAATGTGCTGTAACAACTCTCCATGGAGCAGAATGCACTGAGAAACATAAGGAATACAGCCAGCAATTACAGGGGACAAGGATCATTTTTCTTCACTGTGACCAAAACAGGAACTGAGGTTCTCCTTTGGAACTGTGGCAATACTTTCACAGGTGTATTCAGGTATATAGAGATCAGTAGTCTTAAGTACATACCATACATGGCAGTATATAACAACAAAATCTCCAGAGCTCCAAAATTTCCCCGGTGGCCAAATGACAAGCCACTGGTCTTTCAAATCAAAGCTCATAGACATGTCCATGTCACATGTTCATGTTATACTCTCTTCTTCATGTATTAATAATCTCCATAGTATCAATATCCACAGTTCATTGCGAGGCAGGGTGGTCAAATGGCAGTGTGCTGCTGATGTAAGCAGGAAATCACTGAAAGAAGACATTAGGATGTTTCCTGATGGTAATTCTAGAGGTGTATGTATAAAAAACACACACGCATATATATATATATATAGAAAACGCTTCCTCTGTACAACATGACTGCTCTTTGAGAGGATTTAAGGTCGCATTCTCTCACAGACTGAACCTGTGACCCATATTTTGCATGACTGTACGGTCGCTTTTCATATTTGACTGATTTAAAATCAATTTCATTATGATTCATCACTTTAATAGATTTGTGGATTTGTGGCATGATTCTGCAGTGATTATAGTCACCACTTGCTGGCAGTGTTGTGAGCCTTTTTTAAGCTCTGTTGGCTTGAAACAAGACTCTATGATTCTTTTTTTTTTTTTTTTTTTTTTTTCACTTACCTC
>OMLB01001190.1:0-10522 GCA_900302555.1 Myripristis jacobus
GTATCCAAAAAAAAAAAAAAAAAAAAAAAACACAGCCAGGATGTCAATTGTTCACAGATCTAAGTCTCACCAGGCTCCTTGATCACTTCTGGTTGTTCAATGTTAAACCTCAACTCTTAAACTTTTAGTTATCAATTTCTAGCTTGTTTTTTTTCTCACAACCTCATGCAGGATGGTGGCGCAGACAAAGGAAAAACAAAGATTATGCATATAGCAAGAGGAAAATTGCTACTCACAGTCCTCTCTATTGTGCAAGGGCAGAACGTGTCAATCAGTGTCAGCCTCACTTAAAGGGACAGTGACATAATGTCAATCTAGGGTTAACCTACCCAGATTACACGCTTATGGAAGCATCTGTAGTAAGTAGGGGTGGGTTAAAAATATCGATATTTTCGATACTGTATCGATACACGTGTAGAAACGACAGTCGATACATAAATCACAGTATTGATATTTTAAAATGCAAATCATTTTTACCCGTTCTGTGTTTTTGTTTGGTTAACCCCTTTAGTCTCGCGTGGTTTAGTGCTCCGCGCACCGTTATAGCAGTCAGATCTCGCGAGATCCCGGCCATCCGCTTCAGAGAGAACAAATACGGCAGAGAAGGAAGCACAACTTGTGTCACCGCAAAATCTAAAAGCTGATGTCTGGCGCCACTTTGGCTTCAAGAATTGCGCGATTGCCCCTGGTATGCACGTCATCATTTTGAAATACGACAATAGGCATGGCCCGACGTCATCATAATTAAATGTAGTTCAAATACATTCATCATGTCTTCCTTTTAACTAAAAGAGTTTTGGTTCCTTTTAATCAGACACGGGATGTTTATTTACCTTGACAGTTTTGGAGGTAACTTCCTCCTTCTTCAGAAAGGTCCAACTGACAGCTGGAGCGGCACCTGTCAGAATCGGCAGACCAGCACGGGGCCGGCGCAAGGCTGGCCCGGTGCCGGTCGGCACCAGGTCTGCCGGTTCTGACAAGTGCGCCGCTCACACAGACTGCCGTACTATCATTATAAACCTAGTGTGTGTTTACATTTTTTTATTATTATTGTTTACATTGGTTGGCTGCTGGTGATTTGAGTTGTTTACACACTGGCAATAGACCTTAACCAGGTTATGTGCATTGCATGCACCATGAGCCAGATGTACCGACCCAAAAACTGTTTGCACTACTATTTCAATAGAAAGTACATGATGTTGTATAACTATTTGTTTAATGGTCAGTTCTTTCTTAATGTAAATATTCATATTTAATATTTAATTATGCACCAGGTTAGAGGGTTACTTTTACAATTGAATTTAAAGCATTAGTTCTTTGAGAATTTCTTCCATTACCAAAGCAAAGTTGGTGTTATAACTAAAATATTGATATCTAATCGTATCGAATCATATCAGAAATCGTATCGACTTGGGACCTAGTGTATCGGAATCGGATCGTATCGGGAGGTCAGTGGCAATATCCAGCTCTAGTAGTAAGATCATCTAGCATTTCAATGTGTATGGCTGTAGAACAAATACAGGTGAAAAGATGACCTTACTTGTACTTTCTACATGTTGTGTACCTGTAAATGTGCGAAGCAACCACACAACTGCATCCCATGATCCATATTCCATTGGATCACAGTACATTTACAGTTATTCATCTTCCTTGATGAAGCGCCTTCTCATGTGCTCACGTGCTTAATAAGAAAAGAAGACACATGACTTGCCTTTGGTAAAATGGCAGGATGCTGCGTAATAAGAATGTGCTGGGTTCTGTGTTCCTGTGTTACCCTTCTGCATGTATGTGGTGCCATCAGTGTGAGTGTGTGAACTGTAGGTGTGGTGGTGTGGCAGCTCCTGCTTGGACAGTGGCTGACACTATGAGAAGCTACCCACCATAAGAAGCTGCTGGTGGATAACTGCTTTGCTTTCACTCCTTCTCAGCTCCCGATCTGATCTGATCTGAGTTATACACAAAAACCTAATTAAAATTAATACTACCACTGCAGCAGCAAAACAAAATATGAGCCCTAAAGGTCGACTCTTAAATATTAGATCTTTCTAAAGCTGTATTAGTGAACAAATTAATTTCTGATCACTGATTTATTTTGTCTTACTGAAACCAGGCTGTGTCATGAAGAATATGTTAGCCTAAATGAATCCACAACCCCAAGTCATAATAATACACACATCGAGGCACTGGCTGAGGAGGTGGAGTTGCAGCAATCTTTGACTCAAGCCTATTAATTAACCCCAGGCCCAAACTTAACTCATTCGAAAGCCACGTACTAAGGGCCCTATCTTGTGTCAGAGTCCCTAAACCTGTTATTTGGGGATTTAGCATTGTGTAAGAGGCGTTCCCCCGCAAAAGTTGCTATCTTGCACACCTGCCGTTATCCCTAAAACACTTGTGCTACCCTTTACATTATGCATAGGCGTGGTTTGGGCGTTATGGCAGTGTGCCAGGTTGCCATTGCCTTTAAGAGCAGGATGTGCAATCCCAAATCCGCAAACCAAAACCCGTGATGGAGAGAGGAAGGTCGCGATTTAGTACTATCTCTACCATTTTCTCAGGGGTTCAACTGAGGCTAAAGCAAGGTGGTTGTTTATAGGCAAGTTAATTGGGAAGGTGGAGCCGCATGTGCACATCCACATGTGTCCAAGTGGACGCGCATTGAAGCCGCCTGGGCGCGCTCTTGTAAAAGCCCAAATGGGATAGCGGGTGGTTTTGAGGACCCGCTATCCACTTTCCCTAACGTGTGTGGTCAAGATAGCAATTGTAGGGAAAGCTCATAAACACACCCACGGGCACACCTCCAGGCGCAAATAAAGGAGTCGGCATAATGTATACCGGGTAGTGTGGCCGCAAGATACCGTTTAGGGATAGTGGAAGCTGCTAAATGTACAATTCACGGGTAGCAGGTAGTGGCAACAGTTAGCGCAGTGTGAAAGATAGAGCCCTTAGTCTCTCACACCCAAATTGGAAAATGTTACAGCATACCACCCCCCTGGCCCATATTCTGAATTTCTGTATGCATTTTCAGAGTTTTCATCAAGCCTAGTCCTGAGTACAGATAAGGTAATTATAGCTGGTGATTTTATTATTCATCAGGACAAAGATAATGAGCCTTAGCACTGCATTTATGTCATTATTAGACTCAACTGACTTCCGTGAGTGTAATTGAACCCCCTCGCTGTTTTAACCACACCCTCAACCTTATTTTGACATTGAAATTGATCATCTAGTCTTTCCACATAATCCACTTTTAGTGGACCATTATTTAATAACCTTTGAATTTCAATTTCAGGACTATTCACCCCTAGACAAAAATGGCTTCACTACATACCTATCTGACAGTGCTGTAGCCAAATTTAAAGAAATGATTTCATCAGCATTTAATTCTACGCCTTGTCTTGATACAACGGAGGACTCCTACGCTAACATCAGTCCCTCACAAATTAATCACTTTGTGGATGATGCTGCAGGCTCACTGTGATTGACGCTTGATTCTGTTGCCCCTATAAAAAAGAAGTCAATAAAACAAAAGAGGTTAGCTCCATGGTATAACTCCCTAACCCGCAAATTGAAGCAAGCATCATGAGGATTCAAAAGGATATGGCAGTCCACCAACCTGGAGGAATCTCGCTTAATTTGGCATTCTCAAAACATATAGAAATGCCCTCTGTACTGCCAGAGCTGCCTATTACTCATCTCTTACAGAGGATAATAAAAACAACCCTAGTTTCTTTTCAGCACCTTGGCCAGACTAACTAAAAATTATAACAGTATTGATCCATGAATTCCTATAGCTCTCAGTAGCAATGACTTCATGAACTTCTTTAATAATAAAATCTTAACCATCAGAGACAAAATGTACTGTCTTCTGTATCTTGCCGACACCGACCTATCTTCAAGCATTGGAATCATAGTTACGGATGTAAAACCTGACATATATCTATATATTTCAACTAATCGTGACAATTTCCTCATCTAAACCATCTACCTGTCTCTTAGACCCTATCCCAACTAGGTTGCTTAAGGAAATTTTACCCTCTGTTGGCACATCTCTACTGAATTTAATCAATCTGTCTTTATTAACGGGCTATGCACCACACTCCTGTAAACAAGCTGTGATTAAACCCCTTCTTTAAAAAAAATATCCCACAGGTCCAGGTGTTTTAGCTAACTACAGACTGATTTCTAACCTTCTGTTTCTCTCCAAGGTCCTTGAGAAACTAGTCTATTTGAGGACTTTCAATCAGGATTTAGAGTGCACTACAGCACAGAGACAGCACTGGTGAAAGTTACTAATGACCTCCTTATTGCTTCGGACAAAGGACTTCTCTCTGTATTTGTCCTGTTAGATCTTAGTGCTGCATTTGACACGGTTGACCATCTGAATCCTCTATGCCGGCAGAAGATCCACATAGAGTCCCACAAGGTTCTGTGCTTGGATCTTTACTACTCATCTTGTATGTGCTCCTTTTAGGCAATATTATCAGGAAACACTCCATACATTTTCATTGTTATGAAGATGATAAACATATCTATCAGTGAAGCCAGATGAAATCAGGCATTTAGCTAAACTTCAACCATGTCTTCAAGACATAAAGAGATGGATGACCTGCAATTTTCTACTACTAAATTAAAAACTTATCCAATCATATTATGGGAAGGAGCTAATGCTGTCTTACGGGGACATATAATTGCATACTCTGCATTTAAAAATAGGCAAAACAGCAAAAACAGAAGACACTTGAACAACAAATAAAATTTTTGGAAGAAAAACTTAAAAATACAAATGAACTAGAGTCTAAAAATGAATTAAAAAAGAAATATAGGAGGAAGGAAGAGAAACTAATGACATATACAAAACAGACATATTATGATGGAGGGCCAAATTCATTACAACTTCTAGCATATAGACTTAAAAAGCAGAGTAAGAAAGCTTACATTACAAAATTAAAGACAGAAGGCAGTTCAGAAATAGCAACAGAAAAGGACAAAATAGCTGAAGAATTTGCAAAATATTATGAAAAGCTCTACAAAGATGATGCAAGTGATATAGACTTGGAAAAAATGAAAACATTTTTAGATAAACTTAAGATGAAATAGATATCAGGGGGAAAAAATGAAGGGTTGATTAAAGAAATTACAGAAATTGAGGTATTACAACAGATAAAGCAATTAAAAATAGGGAAAACACTAGGAGATGGATATACTAATGAATTTTACAAAATATTCAAAAAACAGTTAACACCGCTACTCCAATGGGCCTATAATTTTGCTTTAAACTCTGGAACATGGGCAACTACTTGGAACTCATCTATAATAACAGTGATCCATAAAGAAGGTAAAGATGCCACAGAATGCTCTTCATACAGACCAATGTCACTATTGAACACCAGTCATAAAATAATAACCTCAGTTATAGCCAATAGACTAAAGGACATCATCCGTGATATAATAGACAGTGATCAGTGTGGTTTCATAGCAGGTAGACTGTTGTCAGACAACATTAGAAGGACTTTAAATATAATAGATTTAGCACAGAAAATGATATAAATATGTTACTTTTGACATAAGATGCAGAAAAAGCCTTTGAGTGGCCATTTATGTTTCAGATTTTAAATAGTTTTGGCTTTCATGAAAAAATTTGCATGTGGCTCCAAGGAATGTACAAAAATCCAATATCCAGAGTAAAGGTCAATGGCAAACGGTCAAGAAACCTTTCAATTTGTAAAGGGACACGACAAGGAGACCCTCTCTCACCAATTATATTTGCACTTTGTATAGAAGCACTTGCAGAAAGTATAAGGAAAAATCACAACATGTGGAAAACTATTCCAGAATCAATATTTACTAGAGTAGAAACATTACCAATACCCATCCCACACAATAGTTTTAAAAGATGGAATACAATGCTCTCAAATTTTATTTGGAATTACAAAAGAAAAAGGAAAAAAACTTAGTCTCCTAACTCAAGTGAAAGAGAAGGGTGGGATTGGCTTTCCAGATTTAATGATTTACTTTCATGCAACTCAAATAGACACAATAATAAAATGGATAAATAATGGAGTAACAGCTAAATGGAAATTAATAGAAAAACAATCAACATCAATATCAATTGGAACAATACCCTACTTAGGGTTAAAAGAAATACAAAAATATAACGGAAGTAAAAGATGTGTTGAAAGCACACCAATAAATTGGAGACACATTTGATCAATATATAAACTAGACAGAGAATGCATATATTTGAGAGAGATGGCGAATGACCCAGACTTTTTACCCTAATAAAATGGATAAACTACTAGAACAATGGGCAGGAAAAGGGTTACAAATATATGCACAGATGATCACAAATGGTAGGATAGTGTTCTGTTATTATATTTTTAATTAGTATTTCTTTATGTGTTCAATTCTTTGTTTTGTTTGTTAGCCATGGCCCTTTAAGAGAGACAGGAAGTGGGTCACAGGATGTTGTGTGTTGTCACAATTTAATCAGGAAGTGGAGACACATGTCAGTACAGCAGCTAGTCCGGTCGCATGTTTCTATCCAAAGAAGTCTGCTTACATCTCATGCCTTATGAAGCATCGTCGGTATGCAATCTTATCATATGTTATTTAATTTAATTATAGTGCATCATTTGTTGTTTTAAGAGTTGTTTGTGAATTTGAGGACAACTCCGCTAATTCGCATATATGCTATGTTTAACAGTAAATAGTATGAGTGACAACACATTTAAAACTTAACAGGTTGCTTTGTTAATAGATGTAAGCAATAAATAAGCAATAAATAAGAAATAAATAGGCAATTCATATGTAAGCATGAGTGAGTTAAAAGTTATAAAAGGAGTAATTTGATTTCTGATAAAAGTATGCTACAGTGTATTACCAAGGTTTAAACATATGTATACTGTATGAGAAGTACATTTTCTAAGCATTGTTTCCTTCTTGTCTATTCTCAGTTTCACCCTTTTCTGGTCAGTAAACCTGTGGACAAACTGATCACTGTCTCCAGAGTTTTGATGAACGAGAGGTGTTTATCTTACTGCCGAGTTATATTCTGAACATATAATGAGGGCAGAATAGTGAAACAACGGCTTCAGTGCAGAAGATAACGCAGCTTACGCCAGAAACACAAAATGGAAAAGAAAGAAGGCACATTACGGACCAGTTTCTACACCTCATGCTCTTCAAAAAGAACAAAGGCTTCTTCCACTGGGGCTGCTGCCGCCATGGCTCGAGCAAAGCAGAGGCAGCCAAGGCACGCTTACCTTATGCAAAGAAGGAAATGGCCCTGAAAGTAGAAAAAGCACAACTAGAAGCAACGATGAACATGTTATCATTGGAGCAAGAAACAGCTGCAGCTGTGGCTGAAGCAGAAGTCTTGGAGGCAGCTGTCGACGGCAGTGATCGAAGTGGCTCCAAGCTTCACTCAGACCAACTATCTGCTACCCCCCTTGACCCCATGGAGCGTACCAAAGAATATATTGTGAACAACAAAGAGGAAAACAGAGTACAGTTCGCACCAGCACTGCATCAGCTCTGTCAAGATGAGAATAGACAGTTACATGCAGAGCCAGCATCAGCGTACTCACACTGCAAAACAGAGCATAGTCTAGCCGACGCTGACCTTTACCCTGCAACACCTAACCAAACAGTAACAGCACAGCAGCCACAGCTTATTCCAGATATGCGTCACCACTCTAGCAGTATGCAAGATGATAGTCACACACGTGGAGCAAACCACGGTCCTCTTCTTTCCTCTATGCCCAGCCATACACCCCAACATGCCCATCAAGACCAAGTAAACATGACTGACTTTGTCAGATATTTGGCTCGGCGAGAACTAGTCACCACAGGCTTGATCCAATTCAACGACCAACCATATAGCTACAAAGCGTGGAAACTGTCCTTTGGGAATACGGTCAGAGGTCTAGATTTGACATCCAGCGAGGAAATGGACTTACTGGTCAAGTGGCTAGGGAAAGAGTCAGCTGAGCATGCTAAGCGGATCAGAGCTGTTCATGTTAATTTCCCAGATAGAGGACTCAGGATGATATGGGATAGACTGGATACATTTTATGGGGCTCCTGAAGTGATTGAAGATGCACTTTTCCAACGCATCAATAGCTTTCCAAAAATCTCCAACAGGGATTATCTGAAACTCCACGAGTTAAGCGATCTCCTAATGGAACTGGAGGCAGCAAAAGTAGATGGAGATCTCCCAGGCTAACAATACCTGGACACATCACGGGGAATAAATCCTTTAGTCCAAAAGTTGCCATTCAACCTACAGGAGAAGTGGCTTTCTCTTGGATCCAACTACAAACTACAGAACCAAGTGTCATTCCCTGCCTTTGGAGTTTTTGTTGACTTTGTCAGGCAACAAGCTATAACACGAAACTATCCAAGCTTCAAGTTCACAGGACAAGCAGATGTCCCTTTAAAAGGAGACAAGACTGCATGGAAACAAAGTAAACAAAAGGAAATCTCAGTGCATAAGACAGATGTACTTTCTCCTCTTGCCTCAGACAGACTTGATGTTAAAGCCAATGATTCTAAGAGACAGTGCCCAATCCATAAAAAGACTCATTTACTCCGGAAGTGTCGGGCTTTCTGTGAAAAGCCGTTAGAAGAACGTAAAGCATTCCTGAAGGAGAACAGGATTTGCTTTAAATGTTGCACATCCACACGACACATGGCTAAGGACTGCGCGTACGCAACATCATGCCTTGAGTGTAAGAGTGAAAGACATATCTCTGCCCTCCACCCTGGACCAGCACCATGGACCCAAGAGCCATCCCCCTCTACAGAGCATGGCGGGGAGCAAGTTGTGACTTCAGAAGTCACAACTAGCTGCACCAAAGTATGCAGTGGTGATCAGAGTGACAGATCATGCTCTAAGATTTGCCTTATCAACATCCACCCTGTAGGCCATCGCAATAGAGCCTTGAAAGTCTATGCAATCATTGACGAGCATAGTAACAAATCTCTAGCTCGTTCTGAGTTCTTCGATGCCTTCAATGTCCAAGGCCCCGCCTCTTCATACTCTCTCCAGACCTGCTCTGGATTGACGGAAAGTATTGACGGAAGTACAGGAAGGAAAGCTTCAGGCTTCCAAATTGAATCAATGGATGGAAAAGTCAGTCTCCCCTTACCAAGTGTCTTGGAATGTAACGACATCCCTAACAACAGAATGGAAATTCCAACACCCAGTGCTGCATCTAACCACCCTCACCTCCAACCAGTGGCTCACCTTATCCCAGAGCTCGATCCTAGTGCTCCTATCATGCTTCTCCTTGGGCGCAACATCATTTCTGTCCACAAAGTGCGCAAGCAAGTGAATGGCCCACATGATACGACCATACGCCCAGAAACTCGACCTGGGATGGGTGATAGTTGGAAATGTGTGCTTGGGAGGTGTTCACAAACCCACCACAGTGAATACATTCTACACCAGCACTACAGAACAGAAACGGCCCTCTATCTTTGAGCCGTGTCCAAATGTCTTCCATGTGAAGGAGAGATACAATCATTTCCAATGTCCTGACCATCCTAAAGCACACACTACAGAGAAGCTCAACTGCAATGAAAAGTTCGAGGAGTTAGGCTGCACGGTGTTTCGACAGACCAAGGATGATAACAAAGTGGCTCTATCCATCGACGATATCTCATTCCTGTGAATAATGGAACAAGGCTTAGAGAAGTATGAGAGTAACAGCTGGATAGCTCCACTGCCATTAAAGACTCCAAGGCCTCGTCTCCTAGACAACAAAGTCCAGGCTTTGAATCGACTGTCATCTCTGAGACGCAGTCTAGAGAGGAAGCCAGTGATGAAGGAGCACTTTTTCACCTTTATGGAGAAAGTGTTCCAGAACAATCATGCTGAAGTGGCACCTCTACTTAACGGAGCCGAAGAGCGATGGTATTTGCCGTCCTTCGGCATACATCATCCGTCCGTCTTCTGCCACTTATCCGGGGCCGGGTCGCGGGGGCAGCAGTCTGAGCAGAGACGCCCAGACTTCCCTCTCCCCAGACACTTCTGCCAGCTCCTTGGGAGGGACACCAAGGACCGAGTGACCGAGCTCCTCACCCTATCTCTAAGTGAGCGCCCGGCCACCCTGCGAAGGAAACTCATTTCGGCCGCTTGTATCCGCGATCTTGTCCTTTCGGTTATTACCCAAAGCTCATGACCATAGGTGAGGGTAGGAACGTAGATCGACTGGTAAATCGAGAGCTTCGCCTTTCGGCTCAGCTCCTTCTTCACCACGACGGATCGGTATACCGACCGCATCCCTGCGGAGGCTGCCCCGATCCGCCTGTCGATCTCACGCTCCATCCTTCCCTCACTCGTGAACAAGACCCCGAGATACTTGAACTCCTCCACTTGAGGCAGGACTTCTCCACCAACCTGAAGAGGGCATACCACCTTTTTCCGGTCGAGAACCATGGCCTCAGACTTGGAGGTGCTGATTCTCATCCCAGTCGCTTCACACTCGGCTGCGAACCGCCCCAGTGCCTGCTGACG
>OMLB01001198.1:2800-17065 GCA_900302555.1 Myripristis jacobus
CTCTCTCTCTCTCTCTCTCTCTCTCTCTCTCTCTCTCTCTCTCCACATGCGTGAGGCAAATGTTTCCTCCTCAGACAACTGAATCTCATTACGCTCATGCTACAAACAAATTTAATGCTATCTAAAAAGTAAATTAAATTGAGGCCAAGCGGATCTTTACTATTATGGTTTTATGTTTTGGAACAACTGCAGTACAGCCGAGATTATTATCAGCTTATACCAGTAAACTGGTTCGTTTTCACTGTAATTAATTCACCAGAATTATCCCAATTACAGAATGTGTAAGAGGGCCTTTTGTAACAATAGGTTTCACACTAACCACAATAATCTCCTCAGTGTCAAATCAAAATAAAATCAGCAATAAAAATGTTTCCACATGGAGACCAAATGAGGTTGTCCTTGTGCATGGACTCAGGAAGTTGTGAAGATTTTTTTTTAGAAGCCCTGTCAGGAAAACAGGAATGTATACATCTCCTGTTGGAGGAATATTTATTAATCAGAGCAACCAATGGGACCAACCCTATGCCGAGGCCGCCACCACTCCTTTTCACAGGAATATGTGACTCATCAGCACTACTCAGCACATCACCCTCTTCTTGAAATTTGTGTCTTGGTAAAGTAATTGTTTTGCATGTGTAAACAACATAGACATTTCAGTGACACCTTTTGTGAAACACAGTGTTTCATTGAAACAACCACTCAATCAATCAGCTACTGTATTAGTTATAATTTCACAGTTATTATTTTTCAGGTCTCTGTCCGTAGACCTAAATTACAGATTAGGATAATCTACTAGTAGGCATGACCGGGCTGTTGAGGAGCGGGTGGTGCTGGTGATTCTTCTTGAGTAAATGCATCTGAACTGCTTTTGTTTCGGGCGCTAAATCAACAGATGTTTTTTCCAGGGTCAAAAAAGTAGATGAACGTTATTTGATGTTCTGTAGCATTACCCTTTAGTTCAACTCTACACAATCAGATTGATTTGATATCTTCCCCCCTTCCTCCCCACTCTCTCTGTGTCTCTGCCCATTGCCTTGCAGTTTTTTAAATTAGTGGGATTGGGTTGGCCAAGTGGACTTGAAACTGGGAGTACAACCATGCTTTAAGATGGATGTTACATCATGGGAACGTTAATGTTTTGAGGATTTCTTTAGCAACAGTGTGAAAAAAGTGGACAGCTTCTCACACTCAGTCTCTAGCTTGTATGATCTGGGTTGTTCTGTGTTGTTTGTCATTTCACTGATGTGGCTGCTGTCCATCCTTTGTCATTGTTAAGCATAATGCACACTTGTCATCCGGCCAGAGATTCGACAGTGGTTTGGCCCTATGTCATTTATTGCAGTGGAAGCATTTGGATTTTTGGGCTCTGTAGTCTTGCTTAGCCACATTCTTCAGTCCAGGTCAGTGAGGTCATTTTCAACCCAGGGACCTTGAAATCATTGCACATGCTATATGTGGCAAAGTGCCCACTAGTAAAGGCCAAATTATTAAAATTAAATAAATAAATACAATTTGGTCACCACCCAAGTCTGCGGATGTCCGTACACCGCTGTCAGCATGGGCCAGGTTTTGTGATGGCATGGGCTTTCCCTATCCACAATCACAGGGACACTGTCTGTATTCATACACAAACTATAAACACATCCCCATGTGTGTATCTCCTGTCCGGTTCGTCTGCATCCGCTGTCCACATTGACACAGAAAGCATATCAGGGCCTTAACAGTGTTGAGCTACAGTCAGCAGCCACTACTGAGACAACTAAAGTAAAGAAAGCTTGTTCTTGCTTGAGGATCATCTTGGTTGTCTGTGCAGCCCCCACAACTCCCACCCTGGCTTACATTAAGTGAGCAGTGAGCGCTTGAAGTTACATGCTCAAGATGGCGTTCCTTTGCAGACACCCCAAACTCAGCTGATGTGAACTTTTTTGCACTGTCCATACAGAGCTGCTCTGGGATGCTGAAACGTGCATTTCCAATCACCATTCTGCAGGATGCATCAGACATATGTGCTACTTCAGCGAACATTGTACAGTTGTAAACCATCTGCTGCAGTGTGCTGCCAGGATCTGGCTTGCAACTTGGTCATTATACTGTAAGTAGTTATTCATATTATGTTTGCTTATTTATTTGACAGTGTTGACAGTGACCTACTTTGTTCTTTATGTCTGTATTGATTGCTGGCCAGCATACTGAACTTGCACTTGGTGCTTAGATAGACGTTGATAACATTCATGTGATGAAGTATTTCTTATTTCATTGTGTCTCGAGTCATGAATCTGTATGAGGTAATAATCTTTTAATTTCACTCAGCAACCCTTATTGGTTTAAATATGTCCTTATTTTCACTGGCGCAGTTCTTGTGTGTTTTAGCCATTCAAAAACAATGCAGAATCACATTATGACATTCTGCATCATATTTCTTAGTTTGTGCTATGTGTTGTGCTCTTCTTGTGAAGTGGGTTGATTCTCCTCCACAACAGAAAAGTATGCATTAACCTCCTCTTGGTGTGGTTGCTCTTGAAGATCAGACAGAAGTTTAGAAATGCTATCAGCAAGAAGAAGCATGTTACATCAGGTGTACTCCACAATGGGGTTGAAAAGCATAACCCGGGGCGCCCTGTTACCATTTGCTAAGGCTGAGTCCTGATCGCAGCTTCACTGGGTTTGAATCTGACCTCAGGCCTTTTACTGCATGTCACCCCCTCCCCTGCCTTTCCTGTCTCTCTCCACTGTGACTGTCAAATAAATCAGAAATGCCAAAACAGCAATCTTTAAAAAGGAAAGCATCATCCTTATTAGAGGATTGCATCATATCACTCTGATTCATAAGAAGCACTAATGGCTACTCTTTGAACAAAGTCAGCACAAGGTAATGTGAGAAGTTTTCACCTGTCCTTACCCATGCTAAGCATTCATCCTCTCTTTGGCCATGCCTCCTTTACACTAGGGTGAGGATGTGGAAACACAATTCAGGTGGCAGCATCTTGCCATCATGCTCATGTTCTTCCCTCAGCACTCGGTAAAGTTGTTCTTTGCTGGAGGTTTAAGCTCTGTAGACTCTCTCCCTTCTCCATGCACTTTGGTAGAAGGTGAAGAAACCCCTTCTCTGCTTCTCCGTCCACAGAATGACGTCAGAAAGCAGTTTGTGAAGTAGTTGCACAGTGGCAGAACTGTTTGATAGGTATTGCCATATGTTCTTGAGCAATGCCCGGTCTCTGGCTCAACCCGGTAACATTGTGTGGTTTGTCCAGGATCTGGATGGTGTGCGGATTTTTTTCTGGATCAGGCTGGATCCAGGCTGGTGACCACACACAAGGAACATATAGAGGAAGAAAAGACAATAGGTTACTGAGCCCAAGTTGGTGCAGAGTGTGGAAAACTATATGCAGTTGTCCTTGTTTTGAATAGGTTTGCTATCCCTCCGTTTATGCCTTGTTTAACAGGATTGTGCCCTCGCCAGATGCTGGAATTATTAGCAATATTTCTGTTGCTAACTAGCTCATATTTGATATATTGGATTGTACTAATATTATCAATGATTCGCTAGAGCTAGGCTTTATGCTAGGTTTTGAGCAGCTGCTGGAGAGACTCCTGATATTTTGTGTAACAAGGACAACTAATGTGTACTTTAGACAAAAAAAAACACCAGTCTGCATTATGTAAAGTGTATTTTGTTATTGCTCAGTCTCTGTACCATCAAAGATCAAGCGGTAGAGGTGGAGAGATTTATAGTGGGACATTCCATGCCTGTCGTATTGTCTTCAGTATTTGTGCCACCAAAGTTTGGCAGCAGTGCAAGTTTGAAATGCTGTTGCTGTGACATATTGTCCCTTCCCTTCCTCTATAATTTCACTGAAGGCACACAGCAACCAAAGATTCAAGTTTAACTCCTTTAACCCGAGCCCTCCTTGGGTATATGTGCTAGTCTGTAGAAACTCCACCTATAGAAGTGCTGTGATTGGGACTATTCCAGGAACATAGCATTCAGTGGCACGGTTCAGTACACCCTGGGCTACACTATCATTTCATGTTGGAGAACCTGTTTTACATACACACACGTATACATGTACATACACACACACACATGCTCCTCATGTGATCAGTATATAATTAGAGATACATTAAAACAAAAAATGCTGTGTCACTCTTACAGACGCCTCTAAAGTCACGTGGCACAGTGCAACTCTGCAGAGCTTAAGCTTAACCACCGTGATCCCACTCACATCACAAGGGTTTCAAGTGTCAGTCTTGCTATGGCTTTATCCACTCAGAACTGATGTAACCGTTGCTGCCTATATTGAGTTTTGTGCTCGTGTTCTCAGGAAGCATGGTTAATGAACTGCATTGGTGACTCTCAGCACAACCTGTGGAGATGTATCAGTCACTGTTGTTTTAGTAAAGAGGACTTTACAGCCTCATTACAGAGTCCTGTCACAGTATATATGGGAGGTGGCTGCCGACTCTAACAAGAAACACACCACTATGTTGGACAAGTGGGCAGCAAAATAAGTGTCTGAGCCATGATCACCTCTTCTTCTCAAATAAAACTTCCTCTATCTTGCAAACATACCCATAGGATTTCTGATCAAGTCTAAATCTCCCCCAGTGTCATAGCTGTGGAAACCTGTTCATAGGTTTTTGAGATAACCTGCTGACACAGACTGGCAAAACTAAGAGTGAAAAGGTAGTGGCAGACCTCATCTATCAGTCAGTGGATTAAAGAATGACAAGGTAAACTGTAGTGTAAATGGTGATAATGACGATGATGACTGTTATCACCTACAAGCTGTACAATGGTGTAATGTTCTTGATTACATGGATGCTAATTTGAACCAATAATAACAAACCTAATTCTGATTTCCCAAAGGAATTGCATCACATTTTGTTCCAATCACATCTTCCGATATTCACTTTTCCTATAGCGAGTGAAGATTTGACTAGGTAAGGTGTGTTTGCCCCTTGCTTGTTTTCAGCAGGTCCTGTGAGGACACATAAAGGAGAAAGTCATGCCATGTTTCTCTGTTGCTATGGTGACACCTGGTTCATGAAATATGGAGGGCTTGGATAACCCCAGTCTGGAATAAGTAGCTCTGCTGAAAAACTGCTGTGTGGAGACAGTGTTGCTGAAAGCAAGTGTGTTGTGAAGACAAAAGAAGTGTTGTTTTGGGACCAAATAATGCTTTTCTCAAGAGGAAATGCATTCTACGTGTTTTTGTACAAACAGGAACTCAAGACTCACCAAAGCCAAGCTGCTGTGAAGTGTTTCAATACAATGTCAAATGTCAGTTTGCTACACATGTAGCATTCAATCTTATGATATACTGGCACAACCTATAGAACTATATATAAAAAAAAGTCAGTGACTTCATGGAGGATGCAGAATGACCTCATGTTACCTTTAGAAATAATAAAGAAGAGCTTTATTCAGAGCGAACTGGATAGATAAGTTATATAATATAAGCTAGGTGGTTTTGAATTATAAGTACTAATGTGGACATAAATACATAATGCAATAACACCATTATCCTAATTGTGTGTGTGTGTGCATGTGTGTGTATGTGCATGTGTGTGTGTGTGCGTGGGTGAACAATGGTTCTCTGTCTCTTTGTGAGGTCAGCAGTGTTAACCTGACTTTTTCTTCACCTCAGTTCTTAGACATTTTGACCCTTTTTATTTGGTTTAATCCACTCAAGGTTAAAGTCTACATAAAATTATTCCTGTTGTGTAAAACAATATGGCCCGTGGTTTATGTTGTTGCTATCAAACACGCTACAGCCCAGGGAGCAACAAGGCCATGTTCCTCAACTGCGGTTGCGATACCTCGATGGAATTCTGTGGGGTGACCGTGGCTTTGGCCTACACCACAGCAATAATAAGCGATTAGGTGCGGATTATAGCTAATTCATGTAAAATGGCCAACAGATTGGCAACATACAGTCATATAAATAGTCTTACAGCCTTATACAGTAAGAGTAAATATTTCAGTCTGCTGTTTGAAACGTTTTTTTATTACTATTATTTGAACATATTCCTCTACTGTAGCAGTACTGTATATCACAATAGTGTGAATGAGATCTTATCAAAACCAGAATGACATAGTGCCCAAATGCCAAAACATTGCTATAATCCTTTAATCGGATGTTTGTTTGTTTATTTATTTATTTATTTATTTATTAATTTGACCTCAAACAGGGGTCAGAAATGTAAGGCTTGCGGACAAGGGCACCAGTTTTGTGCCTGAATGTTACTTGTAGTGCCAGTATGATGCTGCAAAACAGAGAAATAGTAAAGCCTGAAGGCTGAGGAAAATTATTGCACTGTTGTGACTGAAAAGTAACAACAACAACTCATATAATCCAGGGTTGCTGTTTTTGGCAATGTACACCAGCATCTCAATCTCCCCTATTGCCACGCAGAGAACCAAATTAAAACTCAGTCTTGTATTAGTAGCCATTTTGTATGCATTGCATTAGTATCTCCACCATCTCGAGTGTTGTCCAAAAACCCTATGGAAAATCTGATTGGGCTTTTCAAAAAATGCTAACACTTAGAGCTGCGTTAAATGGATATCCATGATATATACTGCATTTTGTTCCCAGGGTTAAGTTGAATCCACCAGTGTCACCTTTGTGGATGCTGATGTTTTTCTTACCTTTGATATTTACTTTTACTAAGAGATGTTAACCATTAAGGAGAACAGGCATCTCACTAACAACACTCAAAATAAAAAGTGACTTAAGGACAACAATTCACTAAAGTGATGTGGGTTGATGTTTGCTATTTCTTGGTATAAAACATAGTATAATGAGTAGGACGCTGTGTGCAAACTTCATCTTCTCTTGTTTCTTGCAAAACACATTCATATTTTCCATAGGGGCTTTGGACAGCACATCAAATGGTGGAAATGCTAATTTACAGCCAACACCAGACTTAGGCTGTCTTTAGATGTGCTTTAATTGTCACTCATCGGGAAGGAGCCCGCAACTGTGAGATAATGACAGGAATGCTCTGAGGGTTCAGAGAGCTCCTATACAGTCTTAATTTATACAGCTTAGATCTTAATTTTATTCTTTTGCAAGAGCTTTAGAGGGATTACAGGTCTGGGTTAATTGGGGTGAGATAGCTTAAGGACTGGGGAGGGAATATGAAAGGTCTGCCCTGGTTGATCCAAGAGCAAATGTGACTGATAGTGTGTGGCGATCCTTCCACTTGTCCCACAAGACTTGATTCCCATGCATGTTCATTATCCACAGAGGCCCCAAGGATAGATGCAAGAAGTAGAAGGAGGGGGGACTTGATAAAGGAGAAGTGATGATCCGGGACTGTTGTGGACACAGAAAAGAGGTTGGGTAGAGGGAAAGACAGAGAGCACAGAGTGAGCAGTAACATCTGACAGAGCCAGGAGTGGAGTGGAGCTGACCGGACCGGATGAAAGGTCCCGGTGAAACATTTATCTGGACCTGACCCTGTCAAGTCAGAGTCCAGGAAACTGTTTCATACAAGGGGCATTTCATGTCAAATCACAGAAGCACTGATATCTACTGTCTCAGATCTCACTGACACTTTATCAGAGGCTCCAATCTGACCTAACAAGCATCCCAGAACTTTTCTTTCTTTGTAAAAACATTTATTAGTTGCCTATATATATATTAGTTAATTAGTTTGGCTTAAGGTCGGCCACTGAGATTTGTACATGACCTCTGGATAAGCCTTGGCACAATAATGAATAAGATACAAGGAATCCAGAACAACAACCACAGGGTGAATATCAAGGCTCTCTGACCCACCGTCTGAATATTTAACAAAACAGCACAAGAGTTGCACACAGAGTTGAATTGTGGTCAACTGAACATTTTGTTTGGACTCTGTTTTTTAAGATTACTTCATTTGGCATTTCCACTTTATTTGACAGTCACAGTAGAGAGAGACAGAAAGGCAGATGAGAGATGGGGGATGACACAAAACATATGGCCCAAAGTCAGATTCAAACCCAGGACTCTGTGATCAGGACTCAGCCTTAACAAATGGTGCGCGCTCTAAGCTACTAGGGTTCCCTTTGGCCTGTAAACTGTTGGGGAGTTCTAGGTAATGAACCTGTGTACCTGGAACTCCCCATCAGTCTGTCAGAACTGAAGAAGCCTCTTTACTGAGAAGTGAAACGTCTTTGAGAATCTACAAACAACTCCAGCATACCTTGATTCAACTCTATGTGGATAACCATGACCTGGACGACTGAGAATCTCCACAAACAACACAGGAGCTGAATTTCTCAGATTCAGCTCACTACAAATTGCGGATCATTCTGGAACTCCCTGGATGGATGTAAGCCAAAAGTTAGGGTTGTGTGGGACAAGCTCCCCATAGAGAGCCTGTTTTATTCTTTCAAATGCCGGTTGGCCCCGACTGCCTTTTCACTTATTTCTTTCATCTTGAGGCTCCTATCTTCACGATCTTGTCTACCAGGAGGCACACCTGCCCATGGCCCAAGGGGTACTTCAGATATAGTGCCATACCTCTGTCTAACTGTGCACTTCTTCAGGCTGGCTGTGAGCTCTGCCTGCTACAGGTATTCAAGCATCACCCCAAAATACTGTGTATGCCATGCCCAGCTGTCTATGTATGAGATCATCCAAGCAGGCACTGTATCCCCATTTGAACTATAAGTACCTTGTTCATGAAGCTCTGAAACAAGCCTGGGACCCCAAACTTTCTAAATGGTTGTGTCGTGAGTTGGGAAGTGAGGAAGTTTTCTTCTTGGAGTCTGGAGACAAGAGATCATTCTAACACAACCCTTTGGTCAAATCCGACAACACAGCTGTGCCTAACAGATCAAATAGTTTGTTGACCCCCAGTGTATGACTGGCATCATATTTCGAAATTTCAATCACCTTGCTGTAGTTGCCACAGAGCAACTTTCCCGTTGAGCTTTAGAATAAGCACAATGGGACCACAATAGGCACTTTTATCACCCCAATTTCCAGCATGGCATTCAATTCTGCCCGAACAACTTTGGCTTGTGTTAAAAGTTGTGTATGCATCATTGCACTTAGGGGAATCTTTGAGGTGCTATTTGAGGTCAGTGAATCCCTGCAGAAGCAAAAACACAAGCGGTGTTGCAAGGTCACGTCCTCCTTTTGGCTCAGTGAGATGTCTTTAAGGATGGAAGATGGATTGTTGGACCTTTTAAACAGACAAAAAGCACAGAGCTATCTTTCATGTTGGCAAATTTTGGACCAACAGGCTTGGAAAAGATACTGTCATAAGACCAACTATATATCTTGCTAATTACCTGCCATATATCATGATGATTTCAGCTGGAATAAATCAGCTTGTCAAAGCAATCACTGATTTCCATGTATGTTACTTTAATTTATTTTCACTCGTCTCATGTTCACAGTCGATAAATATTTCTTCAAGATTTTACTCCTCTTTCCAAACTAAGTGTGTATCTATTAATCTATTTGACTAATACGTTTTAGATTTATAGTCTGATTATTTATCTCTTTATATCATTCCAGAGGCTCTGCTTAGTTTTGTGTTTATTATTTTATATAATTTTAAAACCTGGTTGAATGTCAGTTGTAATCTGAACAGTGTTCTTTTTATATTATCTGGAAACACTACACCTATCACTTTATGAAATCTGTTGTCTTCCAAATCTGTGCCAAAGCTCAGTTGAGCTGTATCCAAAAATGGCAAAATTTGGGGATTAAACGTGGCCTCAACTTGCAAATGCACAATTAAACAAAAAAGTGCTACACAACCTTTACTACTTTATGAGAGGATACGTTTGACTCACTTACAGTTTATTTACAAAGACAGAAGCTTCTGACTAGAATACAACTAATCTTGAAATTTATGAATAGAACATATGTGGTGGACATGTCTTCCCATCAGTATTTGGTGTTGGACTGAAAATCCTCTTGTTACAACGACTGTAATAAAAATAAGACAGACACATGTACAGCATTTATAAATCTTATTATTCAACCATATTCACGTAACAACATCAACACTGCTCTGCTAGTGACAGTTTCTAATAATCCCAATATATTGTATAATTACTTTGTAATACATTATCAAGAGGCACTTCCAGTAAGTCTGGCAATAGAGGAGCTACAGTATTGTGTCTAAATTACAAAACAGTAAAAATAAATATTTTTTCTAAAAGTTTTTCATCGTAATATACTTTTGAATCTGTACAGCATATATTTTTTTTTATACAAAATCAAACAATAACCAGAAATAAAATGTAATATTCCACTTAACAAATACTGGTGAATCACACAATTTCCCCATCCTAAAGGTATTGCTACATGTGTTAAGTGCAAGATACTAGAGAGAAGAAAATAATAAAGTCTGTGAAGCGCCCACTATAATAAATAAAACATACAAGTCTTGTTTGTCTTGCTTAAAGGTGGTGTATAAAGTTTGTTTTGGTTCCCTATGTGGCAAACAATGAAAGCTTGACAAGTATAGCATTCAGACAATGTACACACACAAGTGGACATGGTATGGCACAGGGGCATGGCCCCTTGGTTGAAACAACAAACAATACAAAAAGAATGTTTTTGGTTCAAATCGCAAGAGAACACTACAAGGGCCGAAGTCTCACAACACGGCCCTTGCAGGTCAATTCCATTGTAGTGCTGTTGCTGCCTGTTGACATGGCAGCAAATAAAAAAAGGACACCAAAACTGTGACACAAAAACATTAGATTAAAACCTTAGATTATTGTCAAGATTACTCTTTTCATTTTCTCTTCATCTGCCCTGTCGTCATATGACAATTGTTACAAAAGATGCATATCCAGACTTGTTCAGCACATTCTGGATAATGGTAAAAAGGAGATGCACACAAGAAAAAATGCTACTGTTAGGGTTTATGTTGTGCAAATCACAAAAAAACCACAGAGTTTAAAAAGTTTCTTTGGTTTGCACAAGTTAATCCAGCGTGCAGCATTCTCCCTCTCATTCTGTAAGAAGCCACCGGTGTTGGCTATGGTTCTGTGTGAGTTTGATTAGCAAGGGAAAGTTACGTATAACCCCTGCTTATTTGTCGTTTTCTGGCCAAGCTCGTATATAAAAAATGTTGTTTAATGCAGCGGCATCCCAAAAATCTTAACCAATATCTTTTGGACATTTTCTTTTTGTTTCAGTAGTTTAACAAGTCCTCCAATCCATACGACCACATAGGTGTTTGTTCCAACCCTCTAATACGATCAACAGGAGCGGTTCAAGGTTAAGGTTAGGAAAAGGTTATTTTTGAAGTCAGGGAAAGGTTTGTCGTGATGGTTAAGGTTAGGAAAAGGTCATGGTCAACGGTACGAAATGTTAGCCACCTAATATTGGCTATTGTTGTTAAAAATAAACGCTGCTCTAGCTTGGATTTGAACATGGGTCACCCGAGTGAAAGGTATGTTGATTGCTTTACGGGGCTGCTAGAGGTTGCTTGACTTCAAAACATAACTATAGGTCGTGATAAGCTGCTGTACAAACTCCCTATGGGGTCGTTTTTCGCTGGAGGACGGTCTCAGATAAACTCAATCACTGGGTTCTACACTACAGAGGATCTCATGAACTCATCAATGCAGCAAGAATAGAAATCTCATCAGATTGGAGGGCACTTGACCAGTCTTACACACCATATGGCTTACTCATAATGATGACACCTACATCAGTGGCTTCACACACACGCACCCACACCCACACACATGCTTGAATATTGTTTGTGAGAAAATAGTGACCCCCAACTTCGATCACAGCTTTGTCTAAGTCTCTTTGATTGCTCTGCTACAGTTAGTGAGACAGGGTGGAGGGAGGGAGATTAGAGGAGGAGAGGAAAGGGTCCGTTTTGTCTAAGTTGAGAAATTAGTACACTTCAATGATTTCTTTGATCTTGAGAAACTGAAGTGGATGTAATTCAATGAAGTAAATGGATATCCAGATGGGGGATATGAACAAGCGTATGCAGAATCCCCAAAACATGGAGCTGGAGCATGAACGGGTACAGTGTGATGGTTAGTGTGATGTGAGAGAAAGTCTACTCTAACGTGTGTGCCAAGCAGCATTAGGTTTTCAGAAATGAAATTGGCTTCCTCTGATGGACTTAAATCAAGGTTGGAGGTATTTTTTCTTTCGGTTGACATGATTGAGTTGGAATCTGCTACTAAAGAGTGGTACCTTAGGAAAAACACCTTCACTTCTGACGCCTTCACTTTTATCACCCTTAGGCTTCAGCTTACAGGGTGTGGTGGTTAGCAATGGCTAAATTTAAGAGGTCCAAATGCAATTTTTCATCGCATTAAAACCAACCTCTGCAACTGCTTCCTATTGTAAGCACAAGGAATAAGCAATCAAGGGCATTATGTTGCACAGTTAAGCTTTGGCCTCCTTTGCACAATGGCCACTTTGATAACTTAGTGCAGTGGATGTAGTTGTGGATTTAGACATAGTGTTAACACAATAAAAAAAAAAAAACTGTCACTGAGTTAAGAAACTGGGTCACAGTAGGGCCGCTTCAAGCAATGCAAACTTAAACGCTGTCTGGAAGCAGCAGAGCCTGTCCAGTGTCTGTCTCTCCTGTGTAACAGCCTGATTAGTTGCTTATTTTTTATATCCTGTATATGTGCATGATGTGTTTTTGTCCTTAGAGGACATCTGTATTTCTGTTTGTTGTTGTTTTCATGTACTGTTTGTGTCCTTGGCGCTGCGGCTTCAATCTCCCAAACACATTTCCCTGCAAACGCACTATCTTATCTTTTCTCGTCTTATCTTCCAGAGCTATTAATCACAGTGATGGACCCCCCACTCTGGACCTTACATGCTACTTTAATCTCCACACAAACAGTTTTACTTTGTTTTTGTGTTGTGTGGTGTTTCCTGGGATGTTTTGTTTGGGAAGGAGCAATAATGAATGACAACACATCCAGTGAATGTTTGTGCTGCCTCGGCCCATCACAATATTTCGGGACAAAAACCGAGTAGGGGGCATCTTAGGTGCTCCTCATCAAGCCACTGGATGGTTTTGTACAACAGACGAATCGAGAGGCAAGGAGAGAGCTGTGTGAGCAGCAAAGTGAATTAGGAAAGCCTAATCAGAGCTGACGGTTCTTTTCTGCAGAACCGGAGTAAAATCACAGACTGTTGGTTTGTCTTTGATAGCAAGTGCCTCTAAAGAATAAACACACAACTGCAAACAACATCTAGACACACCTCTAACTCCCTTTTTGTGGAAAATGGCTGACAACTCAGTGGAACAGGGAGCCACATGTCAGAGTAAACCAAATCTGAGCAAAATCTTGAGCAAGTGAGTGTAAGAAAGGGAAATTATTAACATTTTGAAATTTAAGAGATGCTTTTATGAGACTTTTTTTTGTTTTTCTGGTGCATCACATTTACAGCATTGGCACATGACTGATACAAATGGGAACCAAAGTCTTACAATTTTAGTGAAAGTGAGAGCATCTTCAAAGCTCTGATCTGATACAGTACATGCCACTTTCAGCCCACAGACATCTCCCTTTAATTACAGCTTAAAGATTTGGAAATGTAGATCTCTTCGCATGCTTATGAATGCAACATGACTGGCTTATCTTCAAAGAGCTGGATCTAGCTACATCTGCTGAAATCTACAAAATAGACCATCTGACCCCTCCTCGGAGGCTAAAAGTCAAGCTAAAAGGCGTCTTCACCTCTTTCCTTCCTGTCATCGTACTGAGGCTGCGCTCTTTGTTGTCCACATGCTCTCCTATCACCACCAATCTGAATCTCAGAGGACATCAAAGGAGAGCGCTGACAGAACCTTTCAGGCTACATCCTAAGCGCCAAGGCCTAGATATGAAGACAAAATGTTCCTGGAAGTGTGGTGATTTCGCTGGCCCACGATCAAATATTGCCAGAATCTTCCTCTTCTCTGTAGCCGGTACAGTCTGAACTCTGTCCTGCCGCGCAGTGGGGTCAACCTGCCAACCTCACGGAACTGTTTCACTTCCTACGCAGGAGTGACCTACCTACTGCAAATGCGACACACAACTCAAACACTGATTTGAAAGACGCAAATCTTTAACTATGACTCCTTTCTCTGAAGACAACCGTCAGCACCGAGCATCATCTGTGTTCTGCAAAAACTTTTTTTTTTTTTTGGTGGAATGATTAATGGTTGACAAAAGCATATGAAATCTTTCATTTTGGTTAGTCTAAGCCAAGTCATTGCTAATGCACTGCAGAAAGTTAAAATGTGTTAGTCTAAAAAAAATAAAAAAAC
>OMLB01001199.1:1611-23812 GCA_900302555.1 Myripristis jacobus
TTATTATAAAAAAAATAAATAAAAAATAGTAGAAAGATTTTTATTTTTTATTTTTAATATGTGCGTGTATGTAATATGTATGAGGTGGTACTGGGAAATGAATTCTGCATGTGTGAACTCTCTCCCCCAGGCTCCCTGACGGTGGGTCTGGTCCGACAGTGCCAGACCATCCACGGGCGGGACCGGACCTGCATCCCCCCACAGCTCCCGCCCGAGTGGGTCACCACGCTCTTCTTCATCGTCCTGGGCATCATCTCCCTCACCGTCACCTGCGGCCTGCTGGTGATGTCACACTGGCGCCGCGAGGCCACCCGATACGCCCGCTGGATCGCCTTCACCGGGAGTAGGTGTCCACTCCCGCCTCTCACCCTCCTCCACCTTTCATTGCATTGAGTGTTTCTATTGTTTCTATTGGCTGCATGTGCAAATTCGCAGGTCGGAGTTTAGCAAACATGAACTTTAACCCGTTCTGTCATCAGATCTGACAGTTAGACCCCTCGTTCACATGGGTTTTCAAGTGACGTGTTCCAGGAATGCAGATATTTCCATATAGGTCCAGTGCTAATGTGACCGTGCCGCTATTTGGCTTACATAACGCCTCTGTGATGCTTTCAAGACAAGCAGGTAGTCCTTTTCTCAGCTCCACATTATGTAAATGTATGCGACAAGGCCCTGGAAACGTTTGCTTGACTCATCTACAGCAGATGAAGCCGGCGAAGGAAATGCATAATGTAGGCTTAGGCTGCTTATAGTTTCTAATTCTGTGCTTGAAATGCCGATTATAACCAGCACATCCAAATTTATCACTGCTCCTTACCGACACGCAGGCGGCACACGGCACACGGCTTTCGCTGGATGCCGTTTTGTTTTTGTCCAAAGTATTTTGCTGCACTGAACACAGTGTGCGTCTTAAGCATCAGTAGCAAAGTGGGAATTGACCCCGTAACCTTGGCGGTGTTCAAGCTGCACAAGTCCAAATGCTGAACTCTCACAGTGAAGCTGCAGCACAGAACAAGCCATCCACTCTAATTGAGACCCTGTAGATTTGCCCTAGTTGCCCAAATGCGGCTTCGGCGTCAGGTTTGGCCTCCTCTCAGCACAACGGGGAGGAAGAATCGAAGCTCAGTCACACTGACGTGAAAAACGTCTTTCGAGAACCTCCCGTGACAGGGCTGGTGTTAAATTTGACATTGTCACTCTGCCCTTTGCGCCGCTTCCCTCCGTGCCGTTTTGTCCGGTAACCACGAAGATCTTGACGAAGTGGCTGCCTGAGAGCTCTTCACTGATGAATCAGTTTCTATTTTTACAGGAGACAGACTGAGTTTGTCTCTATTAGCCAAGGACCAGAGGCAGCAACAGATCTTTTTATGGCTCTGAAGGTGGAATTGTGCGCCGAAGGTTCTCACGACTCCACCAGAAACATCGCCAGCTTTTGTTCCATTTAGGGGGACAAGGACAGTTTTTCACACAGCCTGAACAGATTCATTGATGAGTTTCATTTCTCATAGTTAGGTCTGAAATGTTACTGTGCTATTTTGGTTATAAAGGTGGCGAAGTGCCCCAGTTTCTTAATGAGTGTTTTGGAGTGGACGTGATGAACCGATTATTCCATATTGTGACCAGTGGGTTGTCTAGATTGGATGCTAACCCCCCCTCTCTCTGTGTTTCTCTCTCTGTGTCTTGACTCCATGTTTCCCGTGTCACAGTGGTCCTGTTTTGTATGGCGGCTCTCATATTCCCCATAGGATTCTACATTAACGAGGTGGGAGGACAGCCATATAAGCTCCCCAACAACACGGTGGTGGGATCCTCCTATGTACTCTTTGTCCTGTCCATATTCTTCACCATAGTAGGACTGCTGTTTGCCGGTAAGGTGTGCTTGCCTGGCTGACATATCCGGACCCCCCCGCCCCACGCTGTCCAAATTTTTGTATCCTTGGAGAAACCTCACCAGTGGGGGCGTTTACTAGTACTGACTTCCCCATGGGGACATATTGCCAAAGTACGATGGGGAAATATGGAAGCATCTTCTTGTGAATCGTCCCCCCAGTGCGGTCCACGTAACCGAAGCCCAAGCTGGCAGAGCACCCGTGGCTACTTTTCTATCCGAGAGACAGGGTCGATGTTTGGAGAGGCGTCCCTTATCTGCGTCCGTCCCCATCGGTGAGCGGCGAGGGGGGCGAAGATGGAAGACGATATGAGAAGGAGCGTGAAAACATCAGGACTCCGAAAAGACACCCTGCGATATCGTCACGTCATCTCAGAGACGCTGTGTAAAGACGGCAACACAAGCCCCTCGCCCCCTCTCATCCCAGCCATTTATCTGTTCATAGACTGATATCAGCCTTTTACTAAACATCAGATATCGGCAGGTCACGTCGCCCATCTTAAACACGGAGATTCCTCCTTGACCACTGCTACATGGACCGTACAACCTGCAATGACATTTTCTTTGCACATTTTATTTATTCCTTTAATTGTTCAGTTGTTGGTTTGTTGGTTTTTTTGTAAATTAACTCTTCATTTAAAGGCCAAATGTATGTCAGAGTTATTGATTAGGTGCGGTGGGTCACCCTGCCTTAAACAGCTGCTAACCCTAAAATAACAGCATTTTTTTGGGTTCCAGTGGAGCGTTCTCGTGTCCCGTGATGGTGTAGGTGATGTTAAAGGCAGCACTATACTTGGAAAGACGTGAGGAAAATCGCAGAGGCGCATCGGCAAACGTGTCTGAAAACAGCGCTGCCCCTGCCAGTGTAGAGCAGGAAGAAGTCCATGTCTTTCACAGAGGAGAGAGAGAGATGCACATTTGGTTAGGACCCAGAGAGGAAGGTTACCTCTGTGTCACACAGTTTAAACAGCTCTCGCCCGCATCCAGGCAACTCCGTCCCAAACACACTCACACAGCTGATTCTCAAAGAGACAGAAAAAAGTGTGAGTGTAATCCTGAGCGAGGTTTTAGTCTACAGGACAGCTCCAGACAGGCTTTATTTTGCAGGACAGTTGATGAAACTAAATCAAACTTTTTGGGACATCATGTAATACCTGCACTCTTTGACAGACATGCATGGCACAATACATAAAAAAAGTAAAAGCAAGGAAGCTACAAAAGACATGAAACACACCCGCACAAGTTTTTTATTTCTTATCAAGTATACTGCTGCCTTTAAGCTTTTCCACCCAGACAAGAAAATTCTGGGGGAAATGCTGAACATGTTTTTTTTGTTTTTGGCATGAAAAAGGTCCAAATTTGGTATATATTTAATATCACATCATGATAATTCAGTTTAAAAATCCTGGGATTGGTGTCGACCATCAAAAGCTCATCAGCTGAACATTAGTTTGTCAGTATGCAGGTCGGTAAATGGAAAGACGTAGCCATACATGTTGATGGATTTCTTGCAGGAAGAGGAGCTGGTCTCTAAACGATGTTCAGACTTTCAACATGTTGAACCATGAAGCAGAACAACTGAGCGACATCAAGGACTGGAACATGCTCTGATAGCTCTGTCACAGCTTTGTTAATTTTAACAAAGTCATGAATGTATTAATTCACCCTCCATTGAGCTTTTTTTTTTTTTCCTTGTGTTTCATGCACTGTATTGAGAAATGAACTGAATCTCTGACTGGTTTGTTTTGTATCATTTTGGCTTTTTGTTGCCTACTTTGTTCCTGCATAAACTACCAGGCAAAGGCGGTCTGTGCCATTTCTGGAAGCACTGTGATTTTCATGAATGAGCATGGAAGATCTCGTCTCATTAAACATGGCTCACTTAAGCACTGACTATCATCTCACGCCTTTGTTTCAGTAGTAGACCTGTGTCAGCGGTTCATGTCGTTATTATGCAGGTCAGCGAGAGGAGCAGGACAAGCTTCAGTTCCTCGATCACCAAGCGATCGGCAGTGAGACGTGCAGGGTAAGATCTATTGATCAAGGCAGAGAGAAGCGCCGGGGAGAGAACTAAGAGCTAGAGGTGAGAGTGTATTGGAATTTAACAGCTTGTAGAAACCTATTTTTGTTTTCATGTTTTCATTTGAACAGTTTCCTGTGGGTTGACAAAGTTCTCTAACAGCCTGGATTCATGAAACCCTCTCAAACCCCCAGAGGATTGGGTCAAAAATGCACCGTCATCAACCTAAAACCAAGGCTTTATTCCTCTGCTTTTGTCATGTAAGCTTTTCACCTGGCAGCGACAACCTGACGCTGAGAAACGTGGCCAAATTTACCTCTCCAGTTGATTGCAGATGCTTTTACCTTTTATTTATATATATGTGTCTAATTTTTTTTAAGCGCACTGTGTGGGAAAAGGTTGGATAGAGCCGAGTGTTGCACCCGTTTTCCTCCTTTGTGTGCGTGTACACACAGGAAATGTTTAGGTTGCCATGGAAACGTCTCAGAAAAGTGTTTGCTGGGCGGATGTGTGTTTTCTTAAAAGGTCTAGCCAGCTACAGGCGACAGCAGCACCAGGACCCTGCTTGTCTGTATTAAAGGTCACTTCCCTCCGCCGACAGAAGTCAAGTATTCAAATGGCCTTCCGCCTCTGACCTTCTTTGACATTTTTTTTTTTTTTGGTAAGTATACCCTGCTGTGTCCTTGCTTGTTGCTTTTTTTCCTCACATTTCAAATGTTGTGGTTGCCATGGTAACAAACACAGAGAAAGACAGAGGAGAAAAAAAGGAAAGACTTTGGTGCGGATGCTAGAAAGTGTAAAACCAGCTTCTCGCTACAAGGAGGACAAAAATACATAAACTACAAAGAGCCAACAAAAGCATAATATGGAGATGGATATTTAATTAAAACTGATGGATAGTGGAGTTTCAAAAGTACTGACAATACATCTTTGATACAGAGATTTTTAACCATTCCTACCCAAATAAAAGCCTCTCTATCCTTTTATGAGCTGAAGTGTGAGACCAGGAATTTAAATTGTTAAATGCTGTGCTTGTGTGTGTGTGTGTGTGTGTGTGTGTGTATGTGTATGTATGTGTGCTTAGTTAGATGCACACAGTAGGACATGCATCACAGCTCTTTAGCAGCACATCTGTCCTCCAAGACTCAGTGGTGCATGTGTTTCATTCCAAAATGATGATGGTGATGATGCCAAACTGACAGCTTCTCTTGAAAAGTTGCTGCTGTCGTAACAGTACAGACTTCACTGTGGAGTACAGCTGAACTCACTGGCTAAACTACGAGACTTTGAAAAAAGTAAAGCGATTACTGAGCAGAAATGCTTGAGGATGAATGTTTTAAAGTGACATTCAGTGTTTGCAGTGGACATGATGAGTCATTTTTCAAAAAGGATATACGGCATGATAAGCAAGACGGGGGCCTGGAGAGCCTCTTTGCCTCTGTTGCTAAAGATAGCAGTCAGACGGCCTATTGGTTATGGGGGAAAAAAAGAGATCCATGACACTGCAAAACTGGTTAAAAAACATTTATTATATCTGGCCTTGACTTCTGTAAAGTTGCAGCCAGGCGGAAAACAGTTTCCCAACTTTTCATAATGAACCGCCAAATAAATCAAAGGATTTGAATATAAATGAGAGTGCCTTGGATCTCGCTTTTCTTATGAATATTGAGCATTTTGGACTAAAAGCGTTAGTGTGTTTCACTGTTAAAGGTAGTATGACAAGCATCCTGAACGGTCTCATCAGCTTTCTGTTACAACATCAAGTGGTTCAGGAACCTACACAAGACTTTATTTTCTATTTAGAAAGTATCTTGTTAACAAATAGGATGATTTCTTTTGGATGACTACAAAATATCAATTAAAAAAAAACTAAGTGCGTATGTGAAATACTTTGGTCTCGTCACACATTCGTCATGCACTTTCATGACCCTCCCAGCAGGGGTTGTGACACATTTTGAGGAGGAGCGCCTCAGAGTTTTCACGGCAGGTGGTACATAGTGGTGTGCAAAGGGAAGATCTCATGCCTCAAAATATGGACAACAGACCGCTGCAGTATGAAATGCTGATAAGTTACAGCCACATGGAAGTGACATTTATTACACAGCGACAGAGAAAACATGGCAAAGGATATCTACATTACTTTTTAGGACTTGCTCATGGCAGTATAACTTTGATCACTGTTACACTCAGACCAGACAAATGCAATTTATGTCCAACTAACCTGGTTGATTACCAATATGGACAGATTTTCATGTGAAATATAATGATGCAAATGTTACAGAGTCAGCAGAAGTCTAAAGATAAACCCAAACAAAACCTCTGAAATTCCCTTTATTTCTTTCAAATATGTTTCATAATCACTACTTTGGCCCTTGAACATACAGGTTTTTGTTTAGTTAATTAATTGTTAGTTTACTTTTTTATTTATTAGTCTATTTTTGTAGGACTGCTTTAAAATGTGTGTTTGTGTGTGTGTGTGTGTATTTTTTTCATACAATGTCCTTATTTTATTTATTTATTTATTTATTTGAGTCTGAACTTTCCAATATAAAATTGCATCTTCATAGGCCAAAGTGGTGATTTTTGAATATATATTTTTTTAAAGGAAATAAAGTGGATTTTGTACCATGAAAGAATGTGTGAACCTGTAAGCTCATTGTTTTGGTTTTGCACAGAACTACATTCACCATTTGTTACAAGAATGAAAGGCAGAATGGTCTGACAGAGAGACGGTGGATGTGAAAGTCCATTTCACTTCTCACCACAAGGGGGCGTGATTGGTCTATTTTAGTTCCAGGTATCAGTTTTCCACTCGTTAACTCTTACTTCAGTTACAAATCTCCAGTCTAAATTGGCTTCAAAGAACTTAAACATGTAACACTTAAAATAAAACACTTTTCAAAACCAACCCACGTGTTTTAAAGTGGAGTCCCCCTTCATTTAAACCTCAGAGTCCAGTCAAGCTCCACCTTGTTCCTGCTCTAAAACACAAACGGTGTCGGCGTACCTCACAGGACATGTTCCTTTAAGCAGACACAGTTCAATACAGGCACATCTCCCCATCCTATATGTGTTGAATCCTGTTTTGAGATGTGTGTTAGGCCTCGGCGGGCCTGCTCTACTGCACCCTGGCTATGTGGGCGGCTACGAGCAGCAGCAGGGCGGTGAGGAGCTCCAGGCCGTAGGAGAGCCAGGCCATGCCCAGAGACCAGCCGAAGGAGGTGGTAACAAGGGCCAGGCCCTCCTTCCCCACCAGCCTCTCCGTCTCTGCCAGGACCTGGTGGGAGTAGATGATGTACAGGCTCACACCGCTCAGCGTCAGCAGGCCTGGGGACAGTGAGGACACACAGAACATAAACATATATACTGTATGATGTGATGATGTGAGAAATGCCATGTTTAATAAATCAATCAAGAGGGAACCACATTTTAATTTCATTATACAACCTGTTGTACAATGACATAAACTTCCTTGTATCCTTGTATATATATTCTCAGACTCCAGGGCTTGGTGTGTTTTTACAGAAAGAGAACGCACACCCAGTGCCTAACGAGGTGGAGAGTCAAAGAAAACTAATCCATAATAAAGGAAAGTCAAGTCAAGTCACATTGATTTGACTAGCGCTTCATCTCACAGCACATCTCCAAGGACTTTTTCAAATTCCAAACACACTTACTTACTTACCAAACTTATTTACAATCAGCCGTTTACATAAAAATGGTGGGGGATGGTGTATGGACAAAATAAAACACAAGGAAATAAAGCACTACACATAAAATCATACTGGATGCTATAAGAAGCTAAGCAGGAAAAGAGCATGGCACTGTTTTCTTTAATCAAGTTTAATCAACCACTCCTTTAGCGCCACCCTTAGGCAACAATGTCAAATTGCTATTGTAAAGTCTATAGGGCAGATTACCACCAAATTTAGCCAACACATTTATGCTATTATACATAAAATACAAGGTAAATGTGGACATCAGTAACACCAGTGGTGTAATGAGTGTATGGATGTGTGGCACACCTCTGCCACTCTACCTGCAGGCCTCCTACACAGGAGCAGGTAACACAGAGAAACACCCAAAAGCCAACAGAGTGCGAGGGGTCATCACAGCTTGTATCACTGACATTTTGTTGACCCATGAACATGCACTGTGGCACATGCACTGTGGTCGTTGCATGTGCCTGGCAAATGTCCACACTGCATTTGTGGCACACACACCTTGTTTTCACAGCTCGTCATGGTCAAAGACGTAACCCAGAGCCTCTTGTAAAGTATATCGCTTAGCCGTCGTGCTGCCACAGAATGAACCGTGCGGAAGGCCTTGAAAAAGCTTTATATACCAGAGCTGCGAGAAAGTTGTATGGATCATTCAAACAATGTTGTGTTTTTTTTGTGGACTTGCAACAGCTGTGGATCCTGTGGGGTAAGAAAAAAATCTTTTGGAGCTAGGTTCCCATGGAGGTTGCCATGAAAGCCAAAAAAGAGGGCATAAGGTATGTGTGTGTGTGTGTGTGTGTGTGTGTGTGTGTGTGCATGCGTGTGCGTGTATGTGCATGCATGTGTGCATGTTTATATGTGTGTGTGTGTTTGTGTGTGTGTGTGTGTGTGTGTGTGTGTGTCCGCTCAAAGACACCTGCATGTTGGGGTGTGGGAAAGGAGTGTGGAAATGTGCTTGAACTCTATTTTATACACAGACTGTAGTCTTACCCATTCATTTCTAATGGCATTTTTGACCGGGAACACCAGGGGTATATACAAGTTCAATAAAACACACAAAATGTAATAAACATTCTCAAAATTAATTTTGTGTGTAGATGCCATGTGTGAACAGAGTCATGGAACCACATGACAACCAGATGAAATTCCCTGCATTTTTGAACTTAACCTTATAACCTACTTTAGGACCTGATTGTTTATGGACAATAACAGCAGGGCTCTGTGGTCAGGCATAGGGACAGTAGCTTTTATTTTCAATACATTATGTTTACACATGTTTATACATTCCTGTTTTGTGCTGTCATTAGACTTGATGCTCGGACACAAAGGAAAACAGACACAGACAGAACAGACCGAATGAAGTGATTTCAAGGCCCTCCGTTCATTTTCAAAAACTTGAAGATGTTATTTTAATTTTCTTTAAACCACACAGTTTCTGGGATTTTAAAGCTGTGTTATTTTAAAAGCCCTGTCTAGCAATTATAAAGGGGAAGCTGGCAGCAGTGTGAGCGCTCATCAATAAAATCAAGCCATTAGCCACGTAAAATTCCACATCATAAGAAACAGGAAATACACTGACGCAAGTGTTATCTGCTTACATAACCCCTTAGTCCTCAAAGGACTGGATCAAAAAACACTCTCACTCACTCACACACACACACACACACACACACACACACACACACACACACACACACAGCTGCCTCAATCCTTAGAGCTCCATTGTGTTGCTACTGGAAACCCTTTCAATTTTGGCGGCTTGCTACGGTTTTAGAGAGGGTGCAAGTGAAGCAGGGGGCTAATTAGGGTGGGACTAATAATCATTTCATCACATTACACCCTGGGGTGTAATGCCAGCCTGGAGGATGAGGAGGAAACTGCTGCCTCTGGTTGCTCAATTTCATGCCATTCATGGGAAACAGGAGAGGAGCAGTGAGACAGAGTGAGAGTGTGGTTAACAGAACAGGAAGGTATCAAAGCCAGGACGACAGAGCTACACATGAACTAACTATTGGTAATGGTGTTACCTATCCTAAATCCACAGAAAATGAAGCATTTTACTTGGATAACCCACTGTTGATACTCAATCATCAATGAGCAGATTATCAATAAAGTGTGATTTGCTACATATGTAACTCTGAGATTAACTCCCACCCACACACCAAATATTTATAGACTGCTTTTCACACTACTGTGAGCATCACATGGTGTACACTTTTGAGTGAAACATTGTCAGTATCAGCATTAGACTATTCAAATAAAGTGTGACCAAAAATTAAACTGTATTCTCTTACCTTTCCTAAAATAGCACTGTTTTTTGGTGAAAAGTAGTTGTGAAAAACTTACCTAGCGCTTAATTTTTTAAGTCAGTGCTTTTTCATGCCTCAAACATGGCAAAGTAATATGAAAGTAATCAGAATACATAAGCAAGTTTAGGTAATCCATTAGAATATGTTACTAGTAATCCTGTATGTAAACATGTGCATTTTTAAACACACACACACACACACAGTACACCAGCAGAAACACTTCTCTGTGTGTAGATTCCCTGTGAACATTGTGTCCTGTGTCATTTTGAATGAGTGAAGCAAGTGTACAGTATTATGTCTCGACCATAAAAATCATTATAATCATACTAATTCATGTTGTTGGTTACATATGTCATGCAATCAGACATGTATTTCTGCTCTTGTTCCAAATAGGGACATTGAGTTTCTGAAATCATTATCAAGTTTTCTAGTTTAAGCAGAAACTTTAGTGAAAGTGGGTGTCACTTACATTGAAAATAAACTGCATGAGATGCCATGAACACAGCCCTGAGGGGGGCAGAGCCAAATACCCATTAGGCATGCAGTTTAATGGCTGAGGAGGAAGCAGTTGCAACGTTAGAACAAAATAGAGACAGACAGAACAAAGCAATTAACATACAATCCTAATTACCAGTTTTTTTTTTCTACAGATGTATTTTTACTTCCAAGAAGTGTCTGTGGTTGGCAAAGAAGCCGTGATCTCGCTATTTTCCTCATACCTACGGCATTAAAGTCAACACTTGAGTCTGTGTTCCTGTCAGGCTTTAATGAACTCAAGGAATTTAGTGGAGGGACCAGAGATGAAGGTTGCATTTTAAACCGAGACAGAAAGGGAAACACTCACACACACACACACACACACACACCAACATGTCTGAAGGCGCATTCCAGTAAAGCTCAACAGTTAGAAGTGATTTATTTGACTCTCACTAGACAGTATAATCGAATCAAGTAGAAGCGTCACTGTAAGGACAGGGACAGACTGAAAGACAAAAAGGGCTAAGAGAGAATTTATAAAACAATGTCATCAAAAGGAACGCGATCCCGAGCTCAGGGGCTGGAGCACGCCACAGTCCGTCAAGTCAGACAGTCGACGAATTCACAAGACAACTCCAATCGAATTCCAGCATTTATCCCATTTCACACTTTGCCATGTGCTGCCCATTTAGCTATAAAGGGCCTTGTTTATTAAGTGTTCGTCTCACACAAGGCTCTCTTTATGAAGGTCATATGGTGTTGGCTGCAGAAAACTCAAAGGAACCCACAGGACAGCAGTTCAGACGCTGTTAGACACCCTCTGTCAAAGCTATGTGATCAATTAACAGCCACACAATTTGATTTTGATATTGAGATAACCATGAAGACAAAATATTGATTATCAGTCTGTGCCCGAAATTTACTTTTCAATGCTAAAGATATTTTGGCACGTAAACATTTTGCAGCCAGCATGGCCACATGTGAGTTATGTTGTGGCAATCAGTGCAATAAAGTCATAGTCAGTGTTGATAAATGATACTTTTGAAAATAATTTCATACTTACAATGTTACTGCCATGTAACAGTAACCTGTTACACTGTAGCAGTATTCATCAAGAAAAATGTGTTTGAGGACTTTAGTGTTACTGAAAATAGAAAGCTGATTATTTTTTTACTATCCATGTCTTAATACTATCATCACTATGCCAGACTGTCTCAGACTGTCTCAAAAAAAAAAAAGAAAAAATAAATAAATAAATTCAGTCAAACTGCAATTTTTTTTGGTTGGCGATATTGAATCAGCACCCAGTTATGATGAAACGCATCATGCTGGATGGGACAACAGTCAGTCATTTATTTTTATTTGTTTTGACAGCACAAAAAGAATCAGAAGAAGTGCTTATTTTAATATGTAACTAAGTCAATGACTGCTTTCAGTGAAAACCTGACAGGTTAGGTTACTAGTTATCGCAAAAAATAACTTGTGTAATCCAATCTAATCTAATGTCATTTCTTTGTAATGCATTAACGTTCAAACTTGTGATACTGATAAAAACAATGGTAGAAAAGAAGCAGTGCAGCGATGTCGAGTGTGTAGCAGATGAGACTTGTTGAAGGATACAGTGAATATCGGCCACATGTGTTCATTACAGGCCATGTTCACTGTCGGTGTGTGTGGAGGCTTCACGGCTGCCTGCTACCTCAGCCTCGGGCTACATGCAGTTTCAGTGCAGACAGCTTGTCAGGATGAGTGACAAGTGTTTGAGGAGGGCAGAACAGCAATATGCTCCCTGCCTCAGGGTGAAAAGTTACACACTTTAGCTATATATAAAAAAAGCTCAACTACAGCACAGTTCCATATTTGAAAGGGAGACAACTTCATCTTGTGTCTGGACCCTCTGCTCACCCTCACACCGCTCACATTAGCTAACACCTGAGCCGAACCGAACGGAGCCAGGCTGACCACCACAGAGAGGGATTCATGACAGCTGCTGCACATCTTAAAATGAGAAACGGGGATCTTTTGCATTGTGCAGATGAAAAGGAATTGCCATATCAATTATGCAACACTCAATTTTGGTATTCAAAACAGTCAGAATCAAGTGCAGTATTGTCTGGATCTGTACATTTTTTTTTTTGCATGGAAAATAAATTTCCTACATTTCTAGTTTTATTTTTTTTAATCTCCTACTTATACTGTATCCCATAACTTCTCCTTTTTCATATGCTACTTTTATCATTCTTGTGTTTTGTGATTTACATGAGCATCTCAGAAAGTCATACTCCCTGGATATACAAGCTTACTCTGCCAATAAAGCTGATTCTGATGGTAAATCTCAATAAAAATCCCAGAAAGGGTTTGGTGGGCGATGGAGAGCTTATCTGTGCAGATTGAGCCAGCAAAGCTTCTGCAGACATTTGGATGTGACCTTGCGGGCTTCTTGTGCACATAATGTCCACTATTCTGTCTTCTTTAGTCGCTCTTGGTCTTTTGTGTCCATCTTTCTCTCACAATTGCTTCTCCTGCTTTCAGCTCAGATGTAACATATGTTTTTTTCTTTCTGCTTTTATTCCAAGTGTCTTATGGTACTGGGAGTGCGTACATTTCCAGCATATGGTATCAGCACTCTGCTCATTAAGTTACAGAGGGCCACATATAATATACTACTGCATCATCAGCGCTTCTTCATCTTTAATGACTATGGGCTGAAGGTGTGAGGATGGTAAGGGTTTAGTCATACCACTTTGGTAGTATTATATATAATTATTATAGTATTACATATACTGCTTTTTCAATCATCGGAAAATCATCATTTCTATCATCTGACGGTTAGAGGAAAGATTTTTATTCAAAGGAGAAAATCCAAGACTCAAGAGCAGGGCTGAACAATACTTGAAAATTATCCCTTATTATCTTTTTGTGGAACCACACTTTAATGTATTGTGATATTGTGACAGACACGTCTGGTCTCTTAGTTAACAGCAAGAAAACTGCATTAAAAAACTGAAGGAATATTAGTTCAAAATTTCAGAGTTGTGTTTGACATTACGGGCATTCAATTCGATTAATATTATTTTGATTATTTAAAAAATAATTCTGCATTCATAGCCCATGCCATGATATATGACACCAAAACAATCCTTGATTATTGCTTTATTGATTTTAATCATAACGGCCTGGCTGTACTCAAGGAAAAAAAAGCTGGATTGAATTTGGTGCAAAAGGGGCAAAACTGCTCTGAATAGCTTTCTGCAGAACATCAATTTTCTTTATCGTAATATCTGTAACCATATGAATGGTTCCTGTGTTATGCTTTGAATTAAAAGGGATGCAATCAGTTTAAAGTTTTGCGTTTCCTTTGCTAGGAAAAGGTCACTTGAGCCCTTTTCACTTTAAGCCGTCAGTGAGGTAAAGGGGAAAAGCAAGAGCACGAGAGGTACAAGGCAACTGCACAAAACCCCCACATGGCCTGTTCCTTTTTCTACCTCTTCTTCTCTTTATTCTTTCTTCTTCTCCTCTGGATGCAAATTGCTCTTCTTGCATTCAGGTCGTATTGGTAGCCTGATTAGCACCGCTGTTACCCCGAGGTCTCACATACTGACAATAGGAAATTAGATTCAGGGAAATGTGTGTGAGAGAGAGAAGGGGAGAGAAAATAGGAGGATTCGGGGAAAGAGAGCATGTTTGACTGACGCAGGGCAAATCTGGGCTGTAATGACTTCAGAGGCAATTTCACTTCATTGCTGTCCTTCCCCACAGACCAATAGAGACACTCATAACCTATCCAGGAGAGAAGAAGATGAAGAATTCCTGAGAAGGATCTTTGTTGCACACAGATAGCGGCAAAGGCAAGAGCACCTACACACAGAGACACACACACACACACAACTGCCAGTGTGTCCACTCATGCTCATCCAATATGGCAAAATCAGAGGAATCATCTGTCTTAAGAGACTGAGGTCAGTAACTCCAACTGAGGTCAATTATAGCCCAGCACATAAAGCGCCTGCCTCTGCTCCCATTAACCATATGGCCTCGCATTTCCACCATGCCTCATGTGCAGGGGCATCTGCATTATTATTGCATCAATCTCTCAAAGTTTAATAGCATTGTCCACTTTCTTCCATTAAAAACCCTCAGTGTCGTAAAAAAAATGTTTGGAGGAGCGCTCAACCTGCCACACTGTCTGTGCTGCCACATGACGGGTTACCAGATTGTGACTGTTTGCTCTGAGGTGAGATGCTTTCATGAGCTCCTTGGAGAAAAAGGTCACCTAAACAAACCAGTTACTGCATCTGTTGCTTTGTTTTTTTTATGCTTTCAGTTACTTTGCCTCCATGTTTTTAGCTATACCACTAAACTCACTTCAGCTATTCCACAAAATACTGAAACGGTGAAACCCTGTTGTAAAACAATGTGGTGTAAACAAGAGATGGAGACAACTTCACCATCCTGTTCAGATTCATTCGGGGGTATTTCATTTACAACACCAATTTATCAGTTTGCATGTACCCTAGCTTTGGTTTTATGCAGCTCTAAATCCAAAATGTATCAGGATATAGATAGATGTACTTTATTATGTACTTTATTGATCCCAAACTGGGAAATTCTTAGGATATCTGCTTTAGGCTTGATGGATTCATTTAAAACATGTAATTTGGTCAACTGGGTTTCTGTAGTTTAGTAGCTCAGCAGATGACATCTGCAGCTACAAATACCGTTGGCAATAATCTTCACACATTCACTGCAAAAAGTCATAGATTAAAACATTGATCTCAGATTTTAATAACCAATGTCATATCAGTCAAATGAAGATTGCGATTAATCAGAAAATCAGTGTTTGCCCAGCTTTACTCTGCAGTCACAACACCTCAAGACATTGATCTTTGACCTAGCTGGGTGTTGTAGTTTTTATTTGATGGCTCTGCTTTAATGCTGGCAACAATATCTTGGTGGGTGCACACAAACACACAGAAAACTGCTCTTATATTGTATATTTACTATCCTAGTAGAGCCTACTCTGAGGGAAATCTCATCAGCGACACCTGAACCTTGCCCTCTTGCACTTTAAGATGAACACAGTGAGAGTGACTGAGCCTCACTTACTGCACACAAAGAAGTAGGAGGCGGTGCAGGTCAGGAGGGCGGGGCTCCGAGCCAGCGAGCTGACCAATCCACAGATGCCGCCAAAGGCCATTAGGACCAGGCTGAGTGGAAGCACCACCACAATCACACTGTGCATGCCTGTATGGAGGAAGACACACATACACACACACACACACACACAGATGGATTATGGGGTATCAGTGGCGTTATGGCTGTCTTGACAATGAAACTTCATTAGCAGAATGTGAGTTATGAGCGCAGGCAGCAGGGTTTTATCAAAGCTGGGACAGGAGAGACTCACTCAGCATGTGCAGCTCGAACTCTGAGTACTGAGAGTGGTTGGCTATGAAAGCGTACTCCTTCCCACCTGGATAGAACAATGGAGAAAAACACATAACAAGAACATTATATATAATTGCATTTTAACATTTATAAACATCATTTTTACAGCTGTCTTATATAATCTCATATTTCCTTTAACTTGTTGCATTTTTTTATGCCATATCTTCTTATTACCTATTAAGATGATGTATGGGTAGTGGGTTTGTCAATGCAAATGTATACTGCTTCATGAAAACCTTTGGAGCTTCATTTTAAGATCCAGAGGTTTCCAAACATACCAAATATGCCCTGTTGAATTACAGAGAAATGTGTATGAAATGATGCCCAAGTCATCTGACTATTTCGCATTTGATGTACTGGTGCAGCCGTAAAACAGTATCTTGGGTTTGAATATTTTACTCAATATATGTGTGATGGAGGCTCAGTGGAGCGTCGCCACTAGCAGATACACCATATGTATATGACACTATCATACAATATGGGGGAAAAGATTTTTCTCATTTTGTTACCAGGTACGGGTAAATAGGAGAGTTTAAGGGGCTAAATGGTTATTTTATCAACTTGTAAAGGCTCTGAAACCTGGACCGTCATGAGGAAAGTGGCACTGCCATGCCCTCAGTACACGGAGAACATACCTTCGCTGGTTCTCCACAGTCCTGAGTGGGAGTTCATGTCCTCAAAGTCGCTCGTGTTCAGCGGATTGATCTCTATGATGTACCAGTACTGGCTTCCGATGGCAGCCGCCAGCAAAGCGAAGCTCAGGATGCCGCAGATGCCCGCGGTGATCACCAGCGAGCCGAAAGTTATCCTCATCCTGGACAGGTGGTAGGCTAGACTCATGCGTAACGCCGAGCTCCCGGTGTTGACCCAAACACTCGCCTCTCACCGACGTTTTACGCACTTGCTGTGGGATACGCAGATTTTACAAACATAATCTCAGGGCGCAAAGCTCAACTGAGCGATCATGTCCCCATATGTTCCAAAAGCTGGGAGCACCCCAAACATTCCCCGTTGCATAAAAAGAAATGGGGGTGAAGTGACTTCTTTTATACTCTGTGAATAAAGCCCGAGGTGCCAGGAGTGACAGCAGCCTGCAGTCTGAACAGCAGCAGCAGGGAGGGACGTCTTTTTATTCGGGAGGCGCACGACTTTACGCACAAACCGCGTTTACGCACCACATGCCGAGAGATAATGAAGTATGAGGGGACTACAAAGTGACTTGCGCTTCCTTTAGTCATTTATAAGCTGGGAAATGAGACGATGCATTGCAAACCTCGTTTCACATTTATTTGACTAATAAATTATTTGTATGGGGACTGCAAAGCAAACCAATCTTTATGGCTAAAAAAGGGATTCATGTAATTTCTTAATAATTTAATATAAAAAGACAAGTCGCCTATGTGAGATGGTCAGATGTGTCACAATCTTTGTTTCATGGTCATTTGGAAACAGGCATGAGTAGCATCAACTTCTGTGTGTAGGTTTCACTGATCTGTTGCACATGTAACCAAATGTGCTCCTATTTTTTTTTCAAACGTCATTAAATAAAACGAAACAGGGTAGCTGAATAGATTTAATGATAAAAACAGACTTTCACATTAGAACATGTAAAACTTAAAACAGTCATTATAGAAACAAGACAAACATAGAAGAAATGGAAATGATTTCAATAAGTAAAACTCAACAATTCATCTCCCACTCAGCCCCGCCCAACCCCATTCATCTGAGCTTCCTCTTTGTTACTCTTCATCCATGGCTGTCTTGATGATTTCTGCTCTCCTTAATTTCGCTGCCTCCTCGAACTTGGTGATGGTCTCATTGCAGCTTTTGTTCTGTGAGTGAAGGAAAAGACATGTGGTTCAGAAATGCTGTTAATATCTCTAGTTCTCAGTCGGTTAGAAATCGTCATGTTTGACAGCTGTTCTTCTCTTTAATGTCTTATTATATAAATGTTACTTGAATTAATTGAGGTGATAATGTCAGTCAATAATTGGAAATTTGCACTCTGAACAACATACGATGATGAACTTCTGTCTCTCCTTCTGCAGTTTGAGGAATTCCTCCACAGTCAGTTCTTCCACTTTCTTCTTCAGAGCAATAAAGTGGCAGGTTGGAGAGTGGGATTTGTGCTCCTTTCTGTCAAATGGGACAAAGGGTTGAGGAGCCACACTTTGATTGTGAACACAAGATTCAAATCCAAGGGCCCACTGCAAAATGTGCGTGCAGTGTGTACATAGAGGATGCATCTCTCCACTAAAATTAGACATGAGAATGTGTGCACTGCTTTCTTCACCATCCTCTGACATACTTTGAATGGAGAATGCCAACTGGTGTTGGATATGGCAATGGTTCAAAAAAAGATAATCAGTTTATCACTGCAAATATGATGTAAAAATCCATGAACTGAAATGAAGCACATGACCAAAAGGTTTTACTCCATCCTCAGTTGGTATCATTTTTAGCTAAAAAATGTCCAAAAGGGGTACAATCAGGGTTTTGTGCAAATAGACAGCTGAAAACCACAATCAAATGCAATAAATGTACAAATTAATTTGCAGAACAGATTCTGGTGGCATGAACCATTTATAAAAAACCCCAATATTCCCTTATCTCCCGAGAGAATTTAATTATATTCTGGACTTTCCCTGCTTCCGTAAACAGTGTGTTGACCTCAATCTGATGATGTCTGCCATCTCTTCTTAAACTCAAAACAGAAAAAAACAAGCACTAGGGAATACAACAAACATTTGAAAGTTATTATAGTCGGTCTTATTGCCAAGAAACCTGTTACATTACCTTCTTCTCACAAGTTTAGTCTAAAAGGTAATGAGCCAAGTGCAACTCCAGCTAATTGACCACAGTTAAGCCTGACCTGCTGACACTGCCGTTATTATGGTGCATTTCATCCACATGTAATGATGTGCAAAGGCTAGTTTGGTACTGTTACAAGACAATGGCAGATACCTGATAATGAATAGAGTTCTTCTTTTTGTCACCATTCATGTATTTTTCCCAAAACCCCTTTTTTTGTTCATATGTTTGGAACTAAAAATATTGTCTGTTTTTCTGGACACAATCAACCACAGTAACCAAAGTCATAGTAAGTCAAACAGCGATTTTGTTTACTTTGCCTTTTCCACTTCCTCTGCAAGCCTAACTGAGCTAAATGAGAAATTTAATACTTCACAGGCAAATATTGGATGCTTCAAACACCATTCAAGGCTAATTGTAGGAGCTAACACTGTGTGACTGTCATGTGCAAACTAATCCACAGTGGCCTGGGGTTTGAACTGAGAAAAATGTGGGCTAGTGGTGTTCACAGCTATAAATGAAGAGTTTATTTGCAAAAACAGAACTCAAATCCCATTTTGATGCTAACACTACATTGTATGTGCATTAGCCTTACCAGTGAGTGTGATTGGTATCACCTGGAAAAATATGGATTATAGAAATGAATACAAATGGAAATATCTGTTTTAGCAAATCAACTCTTCAAATCTTTGTGTTGGTGTGAGTATGGGTCCTTCTCTGAGCAGTTTTTAGTGGTGGACTATGGCAGCTTTATATTTTATGTCCCATTACTCTCCAGGGCATTGGAGAGGTTGAGCACCTTTAAAAGTCAGGTAGCAGCCCATAATACACTAATATCTACTGCCTGTGTTGCAGATCCAGGATCATCTCTCCTATTATTGCATTTCTTCCAACAGGCAGTGCCGACAACAGGCTGGATGTTAATGCGACAATACTTACTGTTATTGGAGCTCACGACAGGCTCTGTGGGATCTGCATATCCAAAAACCCTCCAGTATGAAATCAACAAGCTACAGCAGCATGACTGTGAAAGCACAGAAGCACTAACTGGAAAACTAATGAACTGTCTTCAGGCTGTACTTTAGCAGCAAACAAGAGGGGAAACTGTTGCATTGAGTTGTGTTCATCAGTCTGACATGGAAACATGAACAGCCAAAGGGCAAATCCTGCTACAGCAAGGAGAAGTAGTTGTGCTTTTAGTCAGAATTACACACTTGGCTGTGCCATGTAGACTTGCTAATGTGGCACGTTTGTACATCATACAAACTTACATATTCCCCTCCTCAGTTTTCACATATTTCCTTTCTTAAATTTTATATATTCAAGAGTAACAAAACCCCAAACCCAAATCTCTGAGGCCCTACTTCTACTGACAAAAAGTAGGGTGCCTGGCGATGTCACCACCCATAGGGTACAACACACCTGCCACATGCATTACCCTATATACACCCTATGTATGGAAAATAAAGATGACAAAAAGAATAAGAGCACCTGAATATTCAGGATGGCCAGTCCTTATGATTTTGCATTGTTTATGTCGTTTAAGATATCACTTGTTGTTTTGTTTGTTTTTTACATTATTGTTGTTATTTATAGATGTGGTAAAACTGCTATGATGTATTTTGTTCCAAATTTTGCTCAAAATACCATGACAATATTAAGTCATGAGCCCTGTATTGTGACTCAAAACCAGAATAGTGAATTGAGTGAGTTGTTTCACCCCCACATGTTATTATTAAAACATCCTCCCTGCCCAGATTTCCTATCAATATAATCTAGTCAACATAACATGTGCTTAAACTGTCCTACATGGATGCTCACATTATCCTGTCAATTTTAACATTCTTTGTATTTGATCACAGTTTTTTCTGCTGATTTTATATTCTGTTGGTGTACTTTTCTTCTGTTTATCTTTGTCCCTGCTGAGTCTTGTTACTTTTGCTGCATCAGCAGGCTATCTTAATTGCCTTCAGGGATGCGTAAAGCTTCAAACTTTTCAGTGCAGCCTCCAGAGAAACCAACTCTTTAAAAGTGGACTAGCAAGACAGATTGGGCTCTTTCTCAGGATGAAAACAGAGTAGACCTCTCTCCCTCCACATGCTGCCTGTCTGACCTAACAGCGGCTACATGGGCCGGGTGGGCAGGGTCGTCTTACTGCGGGTCGTCTTCCGGCTCCCAGCCCTCCAGCTCTTTCAGGCAGAAGAAACACTTGGCGATGTCCGGGCTGTTGTCTGAGGGCGTGTGGATGAAGCCGGCTGTGGCCATCTGGAACCACATATCCATCAAGTCAAACAAGACTAAAACTAAACCAAAAACTAAATCTGGGTGTGAGAAAACGTTTTAGGTAACTGGCATAAAAATAAAAATGGACTTTAAAATTTTTAAACGAGCAAAATCCACTCTGGGAATCAACTTTGCTAAGCTTAACTGAAAACAAAAACAAAAACGAAATAAAAAAAAAAGAATGAGACATACACAGCTCATTACTCCAAAAGAGCGAAACTTTAGCTGCTGTTTAGTTAGTTAACAAGCTAACAGGACTAGTTTTCTCGACGTTTCGGTTAAGAAAAACATTTTGAACCGGTTTCCACTGACTGTCATGTCGGTTTTGTGTCGCGAGCCTTCACCTGGCCGTTAGCAGCCCGTGTGTACTCACGCTCTCCGGGGTGCACGCGCACTCCTCGTCGAAAGGCCATCCGACGAAAGTCTTGAGCCGGTTTTCATAAAAATACATTTTGGTTTCCTCCTCGTCAAAGGGCTCCATGTTAAATCGCTTCAAACGCTTGTAAACAGTCTGAACCCGCTGCTGCTGGGAGCGGTTTGAAATTTAGGCGGATGTTCACCTCGACCCTCCTGATTGGTGCACGGACGCGCCCGCACTTCCGCTTCTCCTCCCTCTTCTTCTTCTTCTGCGGGTCGCAACATCAACATGACACATGTATACCGCCGCCCTCTGTAGCGAGCTGTGTACAGTTATCTTTTCCACAACCAAAACTCTCTCTCTGTTCTGTTTATCTGTCTGTTTGTGAAAGAGTGGTGCCTTTAATGTCCCTTCATGTGAGCCCTGCAAAATTTTCAGATCCCTCCAGGTCTTTGTAGATTCTGTTCATAGCGTCTCTTTTTGGTTTGATTTACAGAATAATTTCTCAAAGAAAAAAAGAAAAAAAAACTAGATAAAAGATTTCACATTAACAAAGACTGATATATATCACTCATGTTTTTCGGTAGATGAATATTATATAATTAATTTGATTATTACTTTGGGTAAATATTGTATCCATAAAATTATTTAGCTTAAAAAATGACATACTTTCACATTTTTAAAGAATCCGATTTTAAAAACATATTTGACTGCTACAGAAAATTTAAAATTCAAAATCACAAATGGGCAAAAACTATTAAACTACCCAGTCGTTTCAAACTTATTTCACTAACTTAGCTGAACCTTAAGGTTTTTGTTTGTTTCTTTCTTTCTTTCTTTCCATGTATTTTGTTATTTTGTTGTTCATTGTAATTTATTTTTTAT
>OMLB01001219.1:8622-19732 GCA_900302555.1 Myripristis jacobus
CACGGGTTTCGTGGTTGACCATGTTTGGGCCTTCAGAAAACAACTTTGTATATGCCCCAGCTTCTTGATTTTTTCAGAGCTTTGACATACAGTACATGGACTGTTCAAAGCATTAATGGTTAGTCAGATATGCATCGGTTTCTGGATGGCAGCTTCTCCAAATCCCAAATATGGGGCTATTTTAACACTTGCGAATATTGAAATTCCTCAATATTAGACCATTGTAGCTGGCTTTTGTGTCTTAAATTCATTTACTGTTTACTATTTGTTCTTTATTAACCTAAAATATAATGACCATTGCATCAGAAATGCATTTATTTGTCAAAACATCAACATTTTCATGAACTTTTTACCTTTACCAATTGGCCGTATCTCAAAAAGTATCCATCTGAGCAAACAAAAAATTTACAGTGTGCTTATTGGATAAATAAGGAACAACTGGTGAATTTTTCGAGGCCCAAGTGCGTGGGCCATTTGTTGAAATGACATGGAATGACCCATATGTGTTTTGATACCGGTATATATTGCATGTTTCCTAGAGCTTTTGAGTTTATTTGGGCAGTAACAGGGACATTGCGATACTAACATATGCTAACTAAGGCTGTGCAGCAACTGTCTTTCCATTTCCAAAATGGATCCACAAAAAATCCATAAGTAAAACATAAAATAAGACTGACACTTCAGCCAAAGCCTAAACCACTAACTACAGCTGCTACAGCTGTATAAAATGTTGGCCTTATATCACTTGGGCATGGGAATATATTAACTGTTGTGTTTTTGTGAAAAACACTAATTTGGGGGATATGACAGGCAGATAAGAACATACTGCAGCTAACAGTCTTAAGATGAAAAATAACTCCTGCAAAACAGGGGATCTTGATCAAGGAAACTGTATCCTTGATCAGCAAGCTTTACCTCCATCTCAGCCTGTTGTCTGGCCAGTGTGATGTTAAAAATATCCAGTGTCCTCTCAGGCTCCTGAGAAAAGAGACAGAAGGCGCATTGATTAGAGATACTAGCAGCTCCTGGCTACTCTTTGCAGGAGTGAATCAATTACTTAATTTCCATTATTAATCACATCAGGAAAACACATCGCTTGCAGTGTAGAGGAGAGACTAGAGGACTCAAGGGACAAAGAGACAGAGACCTCAGCTAAAATGCTGAAAGTAGTTTCTGATTCAATTAAATGAAGAAGAGAGACATACTCTGTTCTTTTAAATACAAAATCAATTTCAACTTCAGTTCAATCAATCTGTGTAGGCCTGAACACTGCACTAGTTTGCATAGCAAGGGATTAGACTAACTCTAAAATACAAACTATATATTCATTCATGGGCTTACAAGCAATGGAGGCAACAACACAAATAAAGCTGCCTTGGGTTCTTCTCTCTCAGGTTTTCCAAGGCTCCACCAGCCGGAACCACATTGTGAGAGAGACGTTATGCATGTCATGCAGGCTCAACCAAAACAAACACAATGTATGCTGCAAACACAACCATATCATTCGTTCCCCATGTATTAAACCCAATCTTGTCTCAGTAAAATTTATGTTCATTTCCAGTGTTCTATTGTGGGAATTTCAGCATACATAATAACACCGATCCAAGGAAATTACACACTAGGAACAGAGAGAGTAAGCTCCATGACAGCTCCTTTTTCTCTCCCTCTGTTTGCTTCTAAGGCAGAGGAGTGGATATATGCCTCATATCCAGTGTGCTCTTTGTGCACTTACATTACCTGAATGTAGTCATTTCAGTCATGAAAGCAATTGTTAGTGTATTTTGCTAATCCGGTGAGAGGTAAGGTGTTGTCTAAACACCACCTCCATATGCCTATTAGAACAGCCATGATTAAAAGTGTCATCAGGTGGGTCTCACGATGATGCCATCCCCTACAGCAGTGTTGTTGGCAAGCTACAATATAATGAATGTATCCAGCCGTGTCCTTTCTCACCTTTTCCCTCTCTCTTTTCATCATTCCTGACCAAACTTTGTTTCTCATCAGCCCTCCACCCTATTTTTTCCACCCTCTCCAATTCCTAAATCTATCCCTGTCCTCCTTCCCTTTCCCTCCTTCTCTCCCACCTCCAGCTCTTTGAGCAGCTCCTCGCTGGGTTTCTTGCTGGTGATCTTAGTCTTGTAGAGTTCCCGATAACGTTTCACCATCTGCCGGTGACAGCGGATGTGCTGCCATGACCACATGTGGAGGCGGGGCTTCACATCCACCTCCAGGATGCCTGTGATCACGTACCGCCACCTGGAAGAAAGACACTCACACGTAAAGAAAGACCGCAACATTGAAAATGAATACATCTTAATTAGCCAAAACTAGAGTATTCATGCACGATGCTGGGAGTGCAGTGCAGCGGAAAATAACTGTAATTATATTGGCCACCAGCAGTGTCATGAAAAATCTTGATTACTTTCTCAAAAATGTAGAACAGCAACAGATGAGATTCAGTCACGAGATGTAACACAAAGCGTGAATGACAACTACCAACAGAGAGCAGTATAACTGTAGCTAGTGCAACAGAATTATACAAGAATATTTTCAAGTGGTAGGTACAGGAGTATAGTTAGTCCTGTGGTTATCAACAGTGGCTAGTTTGAGTGTAATGTGGTGTTTTCTGACCATATATGGGTGTTGGTGTGCACTTGGACCTCAGGTCTATACTTCCGGTACGGCAGGTTGCGGGACATCATGTCCACTGAGCCCAGCAGCTCCAGGATGCTGATGTACTGCAGGGAACAGAAAGCATGAACTGCTGTTATCACTGACTGTCTCTCACTCCATCACTCTTCGCCTCTCCAAAGTTTAATGTCATCCCCTCTCATCCAATTTTTCTCTACCTTTTTCACTTTTTTCCCGTGTCTACACCTTCACACCTTCATACAACCAACACATACACACATTTACCTGTGGTCTGTTGAGTTCAATGGCCACCTCACTGAGACTAACCGCCAGGTCCACTTTTGGAGAGGAAAAATCGACATCTGACCTTGGATTCATTCGCAGCCTTGCATCTGCTGAGATGGGACGAAAAACTGTGGACCAGCAAAAAGAAAATAAATTATTTAAGGGTGAGAACTGAAAAGATACTGCACTGTGCTGTCATAGAACTGAATGTTGTCAGAATGATCTGTGATGTCATTTAGCTTAGATCATTTCTTTGCACATGCAGAACACTGATGTCAGGTCGGTGTTTGGTCAGGCCTGTGCGAGTGAAAGGTGGCTGTGGGTGGGTTTCATGTGATGGCCTGAGTGGAGTTTTCAGTGTAGGTGGCATGAACAGAAATGTTAAAATCTGCTCAACCAAAATAATCTGCTATGCAAATTAAATGCATTCAGAGCAATGCTAATGGGGCATTCAGCATAAACAAAAACATTGCAAAGCACTGAATGTAAAACAATGTTTCCCATACACAGGATCATCTGTGGAGCTCTGCCACAAAATTGGCACAGAAGTTATAAAATAAAAAGGTGGCCAACATGACAGGCTCTGATATATAAATACCCATGACAAATGCAAATAGGAAACCTGCAGAAAAGCCAAACTAAAGAACACACTAAAGTATTTTTAATTTGCCTGAACAAAAATTTGATGTTAACAGTCTTATTCACTCATTTTAACGGTGGCAATTGTATATGTTTGCTCATCAACATTGGGAAGATGGTGGGCATACAGAGCTGAAAATGGTGTCAAACACCTTGTCTCAGTCTGCCCCAAAACGTTGGAGTATTGCTTTAACTTGTATGACATGATAGGCAGCATTGGGACCTGCTAATGTCCGGCTATCTCTGAATTAAAGGTCTAATTCTAACTAAGAGATGACAGTGAGACACTCACTGAAGTCGTGGCTGACAGGGACAGAGTTGTCGATCTCCATGCTGCTCTTGAGACAGCGCTGTAGAAACACAGAAACAGGAGGGGATGGCACATACTTACATTTAAAAAAGTTCAATAGATGCAAAGTTAATCTATTTTCCCTTCATATTTTCTTTTTCCCTGGATACATGCGACCTCTCTACTGCTTTTTCAAACTGCACTGAAGGTAACTGCCATAAGATCCCATGCCTGGCAAAGTGCCTTACCAGTTCTAATGAATGGAAAATTAAGTTTGCATTGATCCAAGCATCTAGAAGTCTCTAGAAGCCTAGGGTAAAACAAGGCTCTGAGAAAAGCCCTCTCATATTATTTCTCTGCTGCTTTAACACCATTCTCCTGCACAATAATATTGACAGGCTGACTAACACTGTGCTACAAGCCTGTAATTATGAGATTATTGATTACTTAAGTCCTGGCCCTGAAGAGGCAAGGTCTCTGTTGAAATGTTGCTCCTTTTTAACAAAATGCATCAGAGCTAGAGTGCATCAACTCCCTCCTTTTCAATTATTGATTACTGCCCACCAAAACTACTTCAACCCAACTGTGAAGGCCACAGCACATAATGGTTTGAGATGCATTTCAGCTGCTTAACTGAACAGTCCAAAAACTGTAAGATGGATTTGAAAATCTTGAGCATCCTGAATCGATAGTTTCACCACTATACTGTGAGAGAAGGAGTGCTACAGCTATTGATAATCAATGTATCAACTATGCTGATAAACAATGTATTTACTGTAGATTATTTTTTCTGAGAGGGGAAGAGGGGAAAAATTTCAGAATAAAATGGAGCACACTCTTTAAAAAGCAATATGTTTTGTCACATTTTTCAAATGCTTTCTTACAATATATACATCAGACAAATAGTTTTAAAAATGTGCAATTATAGATTAATGGGGTCTTATGGCTACTAACTGGAAGACTTAAGGTCAGTTTTGCTCAGGTCTGTTCAGGCTATGAAACATAGATGGTTCAGCCATATTCTAGCCAGGGTTGGCCAGACTCTACTGTGTACAGAGGGTGGGGACTTTGAGCAAGACAGAACATGACACAGCAAATCCCAGACCAGTGGAGACAAGATGCAGCTCCGTCCTGCTGCCTCCCTACAATACCACGCTGACTCACCAGGGCCTCCTCTGGATTGTGATTGGAGAAGAGCAGCGAGTTGACATTCCAGTAGGCAAACAAGTTGTCCAGCTGAACCAGCTGAGGAGAAGAAACACAGTAATTAGCCACTTCACACGGTGCTGATATTAAGCTGACTGTGTCAGCAGCACTGCTTTTAAATGTGTTTGTCAGGGCCAAACGTTGGGTTCCCCAAAACTGATGTCTTCAACAGAATCTTTCATCATTTGGATAGTTCTAGCTATAATGTATACACATTATGTACACACATATATGTAATGTGTGTGTGTGTGTGTGTGTGTGTGTGTGTGTGTGTGTGTGTGTGTGTGTGTGTGTGTGTGTGTGTGTGTGTGTGTGTGTGTGTATTAGGTTGGTGCATATTTGGCATTTTGTGTAATGTTATGATGTCAAGGTGTTGCCAGACATATTAATAAATACAGTAGCTGTGTATTGTATTAGCCTAAAAAACATGGCACATTTTCTTGATAAGCTTTGCCTTTAACATTTAAATTGCAAAAATAGTTGTTTTGAAAATGTGAGTGTAACTTTTAGTTTACTTTAAGGCAAGAAATGTCTAAAAACAAAAATATATATATTATAAAAAATAAATTTAAAAAAACGGAAGTTTCTGACAGTATATAAAACATATTAATTTTCATAAATTACAATGAGAAACTGCTTAGGCTAAAAAACAGTGCTGAAGCCGACACAAAGAAGGGGTTGAACTTCTACCTTGAAGAAAAGCTTGGCCGTCTCATCCAGAAGACAGGGCTTCCAGTTCTCATCACAAGTCTGTGAGATCACACAAATAACGAGTTAAGAAATCTTTCAACAGATAATGCTGATTCATGAAATTATTAGGTTAAATTAAAGATTAAACAACAGTTAGGTGCCCACTGTGTATCACACATAGCAGAGCATATTATCTAGTGGTGGGGACAATACAATGCATTACCTGGAGGCTGAGGTTTTGCAGTGACACTCCAAATGATAAGGGACAGTTGGGATTGGTGACCTGGGAGAGAAAAGAGCTAAAGCTATTAAACTAGTTGAGTTTACGTTTTTTTTTTTATTCAGTGCAAGATCCATGTTATTATTCTTGTACAGACAACACCTTTAAACACACTAAGCTTTTTGTTTTTCCCCCATGTTTATTTATTGCATGCTTTGCTGTACCCGATATCCATACATTATTTTAGCTGTGCATACACTGAATACTCACATCATCCTCATAGCGTACGTGGATGTTTGAGATCTTGATCTGCAGGTTTTTAATGACCTGAGTGACCAGCTTTTCCATGAAAGTGTCCTGCTTCTCCAGTTTAGGATTATCTGACAAACAGACAAGAATATGTTAGAATGACAGACCCTGAAAAACAGGACATTCAAACATTTTGGGGCCCCAGGAAATTACAGTTAGTATTTCAAAATATGCATAAGTTGCAATTATCCAAATGAGTATTGAATTGCCAGATTATTTTGCATTTGAACTCAGTCACAGGGAATTGAGCATTTTCCCCCTATTACTGCACTTATACATTGAGCTGTTCAGCGCACTATTTTCCATTGTAGTGTCCTGCTCACACTGCTCTCTTGGTATTCGGCATAAGCCTACGATGGTGTGTTGCCACCAGGCTTACAGAAAAAACCACACACAGTGAATTCTGGTTGACCGGTGTGAAAATATAGATGTGTGAAACTTGTGAGAAAGTTTCTCCAAAAATGGCACAAGAACTCACAACCACAGAAACCATGACCGCACGGCTTCAAATCTCTACTTTTGCTTTGTTGCTGAATCTTCTGCACTTTCTCTGCAACTAACCCTATGGACACATAAATACCGAGGCAAAAATGCCTGAAGGCCACTGCCAATTCTGTTTCACAACTGAGCTAATAATGTGCGGAGGAAGTCACTGGAAAGTGCAGACACAAGAATGCATGCAGATGCACATACACACACACGCGTGCACAGCACACAGACACTCACACTCACAGCCACACACACTGTCTAATTTGCACCAGAGCTGAACCCTGACCTTGCTCAGCAGCTTTCAGCTTGGTCTCCTCAATCCTCTGCAGCTCCCTCTGACGAGCCTCCTGTAGCTGCTTCTCCTCCTTCTCTGAATCATACTTTATACCTGGAGAGAAGAAGGTCAATACAAATTATTTTATTTGTGCATATCATACAAAATTGACCAAAACAAATGCACACAAACACACAGGATATTGCTAAACTATACAAATAGGCATATAATACAATTATAAATCTTTGAGGTCAAGGTCCCTCCTGTCCTGACGTGCCAAAAAGTTAACTTTTTTATTATATAATGAGTCATATATAATGAGTTATGAGTTATAAGGAAAGGGTAACTGTCAAGCAAAACACTACTAAAGAAGCTGTAGTGGTTAAAAAAAACTGTCAAAACACTATGTTACAAGAGTGATCATGCAGACACAGTCATGTAGCAAGATGATATTTTTTAAGTATTGCATTTATATATATAGTTATCTTACTGGCTGTGGGGACTATGAGTAGATAGACACCATCCAGTGCCGCCTCCACTGATTGAGTGTAGAGGTTCTTCCATGGAATCTTCAGCTCCAGCCGTCCTATTAATAGAAACAGAAAATGAAAATAAAGTGTTGCTCTGTGACAGACGAAAACTGTGTCAAAGAAGAAGAAGCTCACCTATGTGCCCCGCTCTAACTTTGAAAGGAATGTCAAGCTGACTCTGCAAAACAGAACATTACATTAAGATAGCTGGAAGCAATCATGAGAGTCCTATGTTGTAAACAGAGATCCGAATGTGTTGTGCTCAATTATAACTTACCAAGGCATTTTCTTTGATTTCAAGATTTGTGAGAATGGCATCACCTGGGGTAAAAGGAATAACAGTTTGTTTTACCATGTGTATTTCACTAATCACTTCAGGTCAAACAGATCGGCATTGTGTTACGAGAAATGTGGCCTTATCCAAAGAGGCCTTTGTCTACTGACACAGGTCAATGGTTAGGGCTAACACATCAATTATTAAAGCCATTCATGAGCTACAAATCACTTCTACAAGCCACCAGAGAGACACTGTGCATACTGTGTGTGTGAATTGTATTACTTTTTGTAATACTTTTATTAAAAGCAGCATAAATGAAACTTGTGTCCTAAAATAGCTAACAGCTGTCATTCAGATCAGAGCATGCATTAATTGATTACAGGCTAGAAGGAGATCAAAATAGCAAATGTTCTGCTTTTTACAATCAGTCACATCGCAATTATCTGTGACTTTAGCGTATGATTTTAAATGTTGTACTCTTCATTTGTTTTAATTCACAAATGAGCTAAACGCCGCTGGCTATTAAAGAGATAGTTTACTTTCTGAGGAATCTGAGTCCTTCCCCTAATCCTCTCCTCTAGTTATACGGCGTGTGAAACTGTTTGTATCTCCGACTTTCTGCAGGAGCTGGTAAATTGGGTTAAGACGAGACACTGTGGCATGTCATACTTTGGCTGTGTGAAAGGGAGTGACCCCTTGGACTGCTTGTTTATCTTTCTACAGCTCTGAAATGAATGCAGTGAGCAAGTAGCCTAGCAATAGCAAATCAGCTAGGTGGCTACTGCTCTGGGAAACTAGCACAGCTGAACTAACCAAGCGATCTTTGTAGTCCAAAGATAAACTGGATCTTGGACACAGAACTGACACTGGCAGCTGCAGGACCCTCTCTGTCTCTCTCTCTCTCACACACACACACACATACACTCCTGTTAGCTATCGTGAGTTAGCATTAGCTAGCTATGGCTTGGCGAGCGAGCGAACAAGTGCACTAAAAGATACACAAGATCTTTATTGAGATGTTTAGCTACCTCCCCATATGCCGAGCTTCAGCTGTGAGCTGTCAAGGTTGACAACGTAGTCCCCTAAAAATCTATTCAGGACATCTACCACCACGCTTTCGAAAACCATGTTGCCGTTTGTTTCACCTCTCTGTCACCATGTTTACATTCGGCGGAGCTGACTGGGCGATGACGGCTGCTCCGCTGCGGCTTCGGCTTCCTCCGGGTCCGAGCTTCGCCGAGCCGTGACGTCACTCCGGTGGGCGGGGTCTGATCCTTCCTCTTCTTCTCGTGAGATTTCATTGCTCTCCCCCACTGGGGTCCTGCAAAGTTGATAACCCTAGATTTGCGAATGTCGATTGAGCTGGGTGGGTTGAGGTTAAGGTGCGTCTCTGGCACAGAGTTAAGCGCCATTGTGCTTAATCAAATGCGCATGTGTGAGAGTGTGCCTTTTGCAAATCTAGGGTTACCGTCTAACCAAAACCCACCACTGGTCCCGTGAAGGAACCACCTCTGTCCAGCAGGTTTTATTCAGCCTTATCTGTTCCCTATTAAGGGTTCAGTGCTGATTGTTTGAAATAGATCTAATCTAACAGGGTGTGCAGTAAAGTGCATGAAAGCATGAAAGCTCTTAACTGTTTTAGGTGTGCAAGTGTCAAGCTGGGAGGAAGGGCAGGAGGGTCTGAGGGCTATTGAGAACCACAGATTTCATTCATTACTCAGTTCAGTTTAATTTTATTTGTATAGCACAAAATCATAATAAAAGTTATCTCAAGGCGCTTTACAGAAACCAAACAGATACTGGCCTAATCCATGGACCAAAATCTCCCCCAAGAGCAAGCACAGGACTACAGTGGCGAGGAAAAAAACCCTTTTAACAGAGTGAAAAACCTTGAGCAGAACCCGGCTCTGGGTGGGCAGTCATCTGCCTCGACTGGAAGGGTTGAGAGATGGACAGAGAGAGAGAGAGAGAGAGAGAGAGAGAGAGAGAGAGAGAGACTGTAGCCTGCAAAAGCTCCATGGTCTTTCTGTCAGTTAACTGATAGCTCTTGTTCCTGCTGAGCAAAGTTGCAAAAAAACAAAAATACTTTTTTTGAGTATTGTTTCTCTTTCTTTGATATATGTCATACAATGAAGTAAGCTAGAATGTGTTCAGCTGTCCAAGGCTACCACATTCATATAATCTGTCTTGATATTTGTTTACAGAATATAAAAATGTATTCAGCCCACAATGCCTGGGTCTAAGGCATTCCTCTTACTGACTGACTTCTGAATAGAAAACTGAAATTATAATTTACTTATCTTCTTATTCACCACTACATCAGTCATGGTAGTAGTGTAAGTCAAATAATACATAAGACATCTCTTTCTTTTCAGCTTTCTTTTCAATTTTAGCTTTGACAAAACTCTGTGACAGTTATCAGTATTGTCAGTTTTAAAAGGATTAGAAAGTACTGAGAATGGCATGACTTCGCCATATGGATTTTAAATGTCTGAAATCATATTAGGTTATGGAGAAGTAAATACAGAATTTAACAAAAGAAAACTGAGAATTTCTGAGGATGAACACAGCCAGAAGTGGCAGCACATTAGTGAAGATAGCTGTCATTGACACTCTATAGAGGCTAAATCATGCAGAAGGTCCTTGGAGTTTCTTTTAATTAAATATTACATACTTACAGGTACAGAAATGCATATGATGAAGATAAATCTGTTTATTTCTTTGTCACACAGGTGGCTTCAGGTCTATAGCATAATATAGAAATGTCAGCAAGTAGGCTACAATAAAGCTACAGTCTTTCAGCTCATTATTAAAACATTCTTTGAAATACTGGGAACCAAAAGGCAAGTGTTCAACAAATAAGCCATTACAGTTCAACGTTACATATACATTATCCAGTCATACACAGACATACTGAATATGCCAAATTTTACTTTCAGCTCTAAAATAGCAATAGTGTGTGTGCATAAACTAGTCACACTTCAGTGTGGCTTCTGCAACCTGTTAGACAGACCTTTATTTATTTATTTATTTATTTATTTAACAAAAACCTCAGGACTCCTGGGTGGATCTCAGAGCTATTGATATATTATCTTTATGGAATAGTAATCCAAAACCTGATTTTTGCACAACAGCTACAACATGCAAATGTATAGAAATATACCCTTTTGTTGTTGTTTATTTATATATATTTGATATCTTCTGCAAGCATTGTCCTTGTCCTCAACCCTTCTCCTCAACCCCAGCCTACAATTGTCCTACTGCACCATAC
>OMLB01001226.1:0-12806 GCA_900302555.1 Myripristis jacobus
GTGTCCCTCTGGGTGAAGAGAGCTGGAGAGAGAAAGCGAGAGAGAGAGAGAGAGAGAGAATAAAACACCACTGTCTCTCTAAGTTTATTAGAGAGGAGAAGTAATGCACCAGTTCTTTGCCATCTCTATTAAAAGCATCTGGAAAATAAATAAATAAAGGCTCAACAGTGATATTCTCTTCCTGCCTATTTTGGCTGGATCTAGGCCTTTGTCCAGGCTCTGACAGCCAGAGGGTCATCGCTTTCTCTCGATGCAGCCGGCTCCACAAACAGAGACACAGTGTATTTTAGTGGAGCAAATGTACAGACTTTTAAAAGCACTCATAAAAAGTTGCATCTATCCAAAATAAAAGATCCACTACATTAAGCAGGGAAGTTGTAATAATTGGGTTTTTTGCCCTCACTAAACTTCCAGCCTGACAGAACACCTCGGGTTCGACTTTAGGAGACTTTGTTGCTCCATACCAACAGATCTGATCAGGTTTATTTGTGGTGATGAAATCCATCACTGCGCTGTCACTCCCACACAGGCCAGCAGAGCAGCACATGATGTAAATCTGCTATGCATTACATAAAGAACATACTCTTCATTCCTGACTCTTGAAGGAGCCAGAAGAGACTTACACAGCGGCCGAGCCCTTTTGTCTCCCTGTGACCTACATTCTCACAATAGTGAAATCCTAGCAGGCCTGTGGCTCTATTGATAGCTGCAGTCTGGGCTCCCTCTGGAAAATGGTCAAGAGAATGATTAAGCTCGTTTAAACAGACAATTATATTTGCTGGACCATTGGGGGCCAGGCCTAGTGGCGGGGTGGGAGGGGGGCTATTGCTCTAACTAACTTACTGTGACCTGTGGCCCTGCTCTTGTTCAATTATTGCAACATTATGAATTTTTAACGTTGCGTGCCTTGTTGTTTCCGTGGTTAAAAGGTCTGTTAAATTTTTCCTGGAAAACTGTTTGCACAGAGAGGGGGGGGGATGAGTGCTGCTGAGCTGAGCGACTGTGAAGTTATCTGCAAGTATAACACTTGTATGCATACACTGGTGCGACTACTGCCAATACGCCCATTAAAATAAAAGCGCAATTAATACATTTCAGTTTCCACTCACACTTTGCTGCACTCCACATGTGGTGTTGAAACCTCAAGCTCCATCATCAACTATGCATGTGCAACTTGATTTGCAATTACGATAAACGTTGACACATATAATGATATAGTCCACAAATTATTATTATTGACTTATTAATCTTTATTTAATCAAGAAAGTCATATTAGAACAAGTTTTTATTTACACATACAGATCTACAGCTCTGGAAAACAAGAGAAACAAGTGAGGTAAAGTGAAACTAATGCAATAAAATAAATAGGCTATTATAATTTTAATATGTAAGGCAATTTAATATGATATAGCATCATTAGTTATAATTATACGTGCAATTGCCAGAGACACAGAATAAGAAGTCTAGTGGTTTGCAGAAGGCAATAGAAAACACATAAGCACTAATGCAACAACGAGGACACCACTAAAAGCAATTATAACTTGCGGCAAAAATATACAACCGCACTGGCAGAGCAATATGTTGCTCCAATTACACTGAGGCTCAAGACTATGAGCATCATCACGCTAACAACATTAGAGTTTAGTGTTTACATGAATCCTGCCTTAATAATCAAATTAAAAACATGGTCAGTGCTACTGACTGCATGTTATTTATCATGCAACGCTGATGTGCACACAGACACAGACACAGAAACACGTTCACACACAGACTAAATGTGTGATCACACAGCCGCCAGCCCACACGTCTGCAGGTCTGAGGCAGAGAGAGACAAGGCAACACTTCAACACCTCAAACACTTGAAGAGGAGTCATGTCTCTCAACAGAGATGCTGGCAGCCTGCTCTCATACTGAGGAATATGCTGTCGCTGGCATGCAACCCCTCTGCAAGGACTTCCTGCCCCCTTTTTCACACACTCCTGTGTTCTTCTTCAATTTGTCTGTGTTTTAAAAAAAAAATGGCCTCACTGCATTCGCACTTTAATGGAAAAAATCAGCCTGTTATACACCCTAAACCTGTCATATTTGATGCATTCACTGAGTTATTTTGTGATGAAGTGTTGTAATTTAGCTTTTTAAAGTACCGTACAAATCTTCCCTCTACATGTATTGTCTACTGAGGTTAGTAATTTCCACATTTCCCAGAATGCCTCTCAATAACTCCCAGGGAACTTGTTGCATTCGCCTGTGGGTTAAATGGTGGAGAAGAATGTAATGCTTATATCACTGAGCGATTTTTCCAGTCAAGACAAAGCAAAAGCCAAGCCCCTTACTCAACAAAACATGTCTTGTTGCCTCATAGCATTCTGGTGTCTTGAAGGTGCTGCTGCTGTCTCCTCTACACTCACACACATCAAAAATGCTCATGAAGCTGTTGTGAAATCACAGCTGTTGATAAAATGAAATAAAACCATAGTTCATTTTGATGTTAATTTGTTAATGGACAGTTTTTATGTGGCTTTTAGGAGCTTCTTTATTTCTTCCTGTCTTCCCTAAAAATGAGCTCTTTACATTGTGTGGCTGACAGCCACGATGACTTTTCTCTAACAACATCCAAAGAGTAGAATTATTAATAATCAGCATCGCTTGGGGAGAATTTTGGCAACACAACAAGAGGTGGGAGCTCAATGATGCTGTTACTATGGCAACCAGCTGAGTTGATCATAATGTATGCTGGCTAAAGCTCCTATAAGGAATTGAGTCAGAATATTATAGTGATACCACAGGAAATTAAACACAAAAACCCCTACAAACTACCTGCTGGTTTGTGGAAGGTTTTTAATATAAAGATTTTTTATATAGTTTTATAGTTTACAAACTGATCATTGAGTATCACAGATACACCACTAGTCCCTATAAGAACATTACAGCAATACCATAAGATGGAAGAAAACAAAGTATTATAAGATTACAATAAACCCTCTATCTGGTGGCTGTCACTGACACACCATATGGTCCTTACAGGAATACACTCCACAAGTTAAAAGTCACTGTAAACTGGGCATTTAGTTCGCGATTATCCTTTGTTACAAAAAGAAAAGTACTCAAAGTTAAAGGTATTTTTTGATAAGTTATCACAAGTTCCTGCTGTCTGGTTCTTTCCTCTGACAAACCATTTGGCAAAACTAACTAAACCTCTACGACAAATACAGATGTAGCCACTAAATGACTACCATTACCAGTCCAAGAAAACAATGTGTAAAATAAACTGTCATGTTGCTGTGTTGTTGTCTGCTGTGTGATGACGACTCATGAAGACTGGCTTACCTCGCTACGTGTCAACACACACCTGCTTTCTCTGAAATTGTCAAGGATGTAACCTTTTCTAAGACGATTCAAATTCTTTGGATAAACAAACATAGCGTTTACTAAAATACATGTTGACAAACATTTTTACATCGGCATCATTTAAGAAGAAAAAAATGGGCTGTACCACTTTGGGCCAGCAGTGTAAGCCAGCGACGTCACCATAAATAGCTAGCTTGCCAGTTGTTTTGGGAGAAGAAAAGGGTACAGGCGGAAGAAATACCGGTTTTGGTGTCGGTTTTTACACGTTTTATAGTCACGGTTTAGCTTTTTTAACATTTTGAACAATGTCGACTCCGGCTCGAAGACGGCTTATGAGAGATTTTAAAAGGTACCGCAGCGTTTTGTCAGTCATCTCCTCTGTTGATGTGTTTAGCTAGCCGCGTTAGCCAGGGCAGCTATATCGTTAGCTAGCCTAGCAGAGCGCTAGCTGCTGCCGCTGCTGCAGACAAAGTGGGAGCCAGCCTGGAGTTAATGTGAAGCACAATCCTGATTTTACATGCTAAACTTCGCTTCTTGGTGCCGCTGAGTGACAGAGACACGTTTTTATCTCTCAACCCTCATTAGGCAGTGTTTCAAGAAAACAGCTGAGCGTTTCTGCATTGTTTGTGTGTCCAGGGAATAGGCTGGGGCTTTCTATCTTTCCTGGCCAAATTGTTTGTTAGGAGGAGCTAACTTCTAGGCTAGCTGACGTTACCTGAGCTAGGTACATTTTGGCAAGAGGATATATTTGTGAACAGGTCATCCAGCTATTTATCGTCTTTGAATTGTCACTGATTGATTGAAGGCTGACTGGGATGCGAGATGTATCCTAATGATTGTGCGAGACCAAAACAGTCATGGGTTTTTCATCTTGCCAGTAAAATAGGCAGCTAAATTGAACTATCTAGTTAACAGGATGTTTGAAAGAAAAAAATCCCGTCGCAGCCGCAGCAACAACGTGGCTCGCAGGTGTTGCACAACCGTATGCGTGCATGTGTGTGTACATGTATATGTGAGTGTGCGGGTGTGTGTTTGCTATTTTTATGTTAGGACTGGCGTGGCTCTATCTTTTTCCTGCCATGTCGACTCCATCCAGTTCTGATTCAGCAGCTAGAAGAGCAGTGCAGGAGATTCATCTCGTTGAAAAGCTATATTCTGTCAGGGCTATTGAAGTGAAGACAAGAAGAGGGAGAATCACACCTGGCAAGGGCTCAGTGTGTAATACCACTACCCCCAGTCTGGTGTCTTGCTCCATATGGCATCCTGTGTGTGTAATTCACACACACCTGTCAGTGGAAAAAAGATGCTTAGCTATTCTACTAACACAGGCCTCCAAGCTGGGCAGATAAGGTGTCAGTGTAACTCTACTCTACTCTGTCAGTCCCCAGGTAGTAAACTGTGTCCGACTGAGGTGAGGAGGACACAATAGGACATTCCTGGATCAGGGCAAAAGGAGCTGTGTGTGTGTGTGTGTGTGTGTGTGTGTGTGTGTGTGACCGCATCAAGCCTTGTTGATTGAATTCAGTCTTGCATGTTGATGCCCAAATTTGCCTTGTTTGATCTTTTAATTCAAGCACAGTGCATCTGGAAAGTGAGCTGCATAGGATGTTTGCACAGAAACACTTTTGTTTGACTTTTTGGCTCAGTGCTTTGGCTGTGAAGTGGCATTATGTTGTTAAAGGTCACTATTGAATGAACAGGTCATGAACTATGGTCCTCTTCATTTGGTTAAGTAGTTCAACAAGTACTGTTTAATAAAGGGTCAGATACATTTATAGTTCAAACTTGTTTATATGTGAAAACTTCTGTGAAACCCGCAGCCAACACCTGATGCTTCAGTGCCTTGTTTTCACTTTCTTTTCAGCCCTGTCGCGTTTCATTTCTCTGGGGTTTCAGCTCTACTATAAATTTTGGCAGTGTGGTAATTCAGTACTGATGAGGGGAAGTTAGTGTGGCAGTTGTTTTCCCAATTTTAAAAGCATGTCATAGACTAGACTATTTAATGTAGGGTTTTTTTTGTTTGTTTGTTTTTTTGTAACTCTTAATGTTTGATCTCCTTAAACTAGAGCACTGCTACAAGTCAAATAATGTGCTTAGGCTAATTCTTACTGTTTTTCCTAAGCTGCTTAAAGTACCAGATGTGTAGGGTGTATCTCATAGTATTGGATCATGGGCAGGTTAATCACAGAAAAAAAATATTGCAGTTAATACACTTTACTGTAATTGTCCAAACACTCTGGCACTCAGTGTATTGTCCAGTGTTGCAAACCCCACCCACATTGGAAAAAAATCAGAGGCCGTTTGGGTCAGGACTAATGAACTACTACTAGTTACACAAATCTGCAGACTACAGGATGGTCAATAATTTCAGTTTGCATGTAAAATAAAGTATGTAGTGGGCCATCTGAGTGCAGCATCCCTCCACCAGCAGAGAGCCCAGGCAGATTACTGTAAATGAGGTTAATTGCCGTGGGTCTGTCTGCAGCCAGGGACTTACAGATGGATCTACTAACGCACACGCGCGCGCAAATCAGCCTACCTTGTTTTATAGCCCTGAGCTCTTATTAAGCTCTTATTAAATCAGCTTTTATACCAGGCATGGGGTTGTAGGCCTCAGTAGTCTTTGGTGGTTCTGGACTTGGACTGTATGCAATGGTGATTGCAAGACTTATGCTGTGAGATGCACTAAGTGGATAATACAGCCTGGGAATCAGAAAGCAAGTCAATAGCATGAATTTATTCTCATTTAAATACACCTCATTACCTGAAAACTTTTTCATATCCTGATTTATATTATAAGAAGCCAGGGGTGGATAATCTGGAGATATGTGTGCTTTTGAGTTTCTGTATTTGGCACTCTGTCTTTGTCCATTCAGACATGGCGGCTATTGCTGCTTATGCTAAGCACCAGTTCTTCTGTTTATTTCAAGCAGGCCGCTGTTAGTGCTGGCAGAAATGCATAGTATAATAAGGGGATAAGGGAGCAAAGTGATTTCTCAATAATCAATATGTAGGTACTACTGCTGAAACACTCGATCATTTCGTTTGTTTGCAGAAAATCGATTGAATACTTTGATAATAATATGACAATTAATTAATTATTTTGATTTATCAAGTGAATATATCAATGGTTGCTCGGTACAGCTTCACAAATGTTATGGTTTGCTTGCTTTTCTCCATTTCATGTCATTTGTACAATGAGAATTTTGGTGCTTTTTGGCCACTTGTCAGACTAAGAAAGGAATTTTAAAATATTGCTTTTAGTACTGGTAGCTTATACTGGGCGTTAGTCATTATTTGTAACATTTTATAGACCAAATGAGTGGCCAACTAATCGAAATAATACTCGACAGATGAGTTGACAATGAAAATAATGCTTAGTTGCAGCCCTAGTAGGTACCAGGTCAGAACCAAAATTTGAGAACGATAGTAATTCCAGTGTTTTAGTATTGGTAGTATTGACACAACTTGATACCTCACTTTAACTCAGTGTTCTTATGTCTAAATACGTAACATTAAAGCTGCAGTCATGAAGCTTGTGTCATTTGAAATCAGTATTTGGTTGAGCTGCTTTGTTTTCCACTTGAGGACTACAGGCCGATGTTGCACTTGTAATTCAGTGCTCTTATTGTGAAATAGCCTCTGGTTTCAAATACCGGATATGTATTAAGTTTCTGTTACTTGTCAGTGTTTATAAATAAAAAAAAAAAAAGAGTGAGCTGAATAGAATAACTGTTTTTTTGCCGCCGTATCAAATCAAGTGTTGTGAATCGTGGAATTATTGATATCAGTTACCAACATTCTGCTATCGTGACATTCCCTGCAATAAACAATATATAAATCAGGCATGGAGAGTAGCAAAACAAAAATGTACTGAATATGAAAAAAGGCAGATTTTTTTCACTGGACACTGGAGCCTCTCCATCCTCTTGGGGCTCTTTTATATTGCTGTGATATTACTGCAGGTGAAGATCTTTCTGTTTAGCTCAGTGAATAGACCACTCCCATGATTATAGCTTTAATTTCCACTGAGGTCACCCGCGGTAGAAAATTAATACATTCATGGCACAGTAAATCGCCTTGCATATAAATTTGCACCCCCCAACCCCCGCCAGTGGGATAGTCATGATAAATAACATGACTGCTGGATGTAAATGGGCGCGCGGTTGATCTGGAGTACAATTGATCCCATACTCCAAGTCGCCAGCTGGTGTCATGTTGATACAGTACTTAGTATTTGGACTGGTAATAATCCTGTAGTCATGGTGTTAATTAAAATCCTCTCCCTCTCTCTCTCTCTCTCTCCCTCTCTGTCTCTCTCTCTATCTGTCTCTTTGACCCAGACTTCAAGAAGACCCCCCTACCGGCGTGAGCGGAGCGCCATCTGAGAACAACATCATGCTTTGGAATGCTGTTATTTTCGGGTGAGTCATGCTCTAAATCCTTCTCCACCCCTCTGTCTTTACTGTGCCAGTCTGATCGTGATGCAGGGAGGGTTTTTTTTTTGTCTCCCTCCAGGATGTCACACAACTCCCGTCGATTTCAAAGGGGGATATTAATGCCTCTCTGCTTTTTATTTCCCTTTCATTTCCCTTTCATTGCTGTTCCACAGGCTACAGTTTTTCTTTTTTCCTGTTATTTTTTTGAGTTGCTGATTACAGCACTGATTGTGGGTGCAGAGCACATTGAGATCTGAGTTTATGGGTCAAGGAAGCAGGGACAGAGACACAGGACGGAAAGAAAGAAAGAAGGAAGGAAGGGAGGGAGGAAGGAAGTACAGAAGGGCCAAACAAAAAAGGAGTGGTGCTTTTACTCATATTTATTGCATCCATCTCAATTTATCCTTGGAATTGAGACCAGGAGAAACAAGTTAAGGTGAATAGGTGATGGAAGAAAATGAGGAGCAAACCCATGCAAAGTTGTGAAAGAATGTGTGTGAAAACATTGCACCTCAAGAAATAAGCAACAAAAAATATGAGGAACACAGCCGACTTAGATGTTTAAAACCATGTGAAACCCAAACTCGGCTTGGAGCACAAAAGCTAACAAAAACAAAGCGGATGGCCACACAACGGTTTTGAATTGAGTATAAATAGACTTGCTAATAGTTCTCCCCTCCTAATTGGAAGTCAAAGATGAAGCTGCCAAGAATGTAAAACTTGCACACCACTGTTGTAATTGGCCCGCTGTACAGGCAATGTGAAGAGCAAGCTAAATAAAGACTGTGGGATTTGTAGAGGGAATCTATTAGGAACAGACTGTAATGGTTATGTTTTCAGCTAGACAGCCTTATTGGTAGCAACTGGGTTTTTTGGCTTTTTGAGATGATTCTGTTCTCTCTCTCTTCCTGACCATCTCTCTGTGTCTCTCGCCCTCTCCTCTGCAGGCCTGTGGGAACGCCATTTGAAGATGGTGAGTTCTCCATTTTGATTTATCTAGTCCATAAAGTGCAGTCTCTGTGGGAGTTCATTTATTCTAACTTAGGATTTGATTTAATTTCCTCTTGCACTGTTAACTGTTGTAGGATTGCATTATTGAATCCATTAATTACAGGTTTCACGAGAGGGTGTTGTAAAGACATGGTAGCCAAAAACCAGTGAGGGATGGTGTGTTACATACCTGTGTAATCACTCTGAGCAGTCTACCTTCACTCACTCTCTCTCACACACACACACAGACATGTTTTCTAGAAAGCACTATTCGAATAAAGGTAGTAAATACAAGATGCCAGGAAGTCTTTAAAAGTCTTTAAATTATCCAATTTTAAGGTTAATTGTTATAATGTCTCAAGTACATATATCAGGCCCTCATTTTCCCCCATGTTATGACAACTGTTTTGAAAATTATATTCAGTGTCTCAGTTTGATACAGATATGAAATAAGATGGCAGCATTGACTCAACATCGGACAGAAGGCGATCAAAATAAGGCGAACGCAATGAACTGTCATTTAGTTGATAAGTTCGTGTGTCCTTCATGCAGGACTACTCATGTAGTAAATACTAAGGTTAATAATTAGTAAACATGTTATATTTTCTTTGCATATTCTTTAATAAACATGTCCCTAAACATTTTTAAGCTTTGTGTTTCTTATAGCAGCTGAGAATTCATTAGCTGCTTGTATTCAGTTGCAAATGCATCAAAAAGGTCTTAACAAGTCACTAAATTTGGCTTTCCGAAACCTGCTTATGCCCTGAACATGTCAAGCATGCACATACATATGCATTTTTATGTGCACACACACAAACCATTTCTCTGTCACACACTTACATACACATTCTCTCTCGCTTTCTTTCTTTGTGTAATTATGACGGTGCAGTTGGGCGGCAGAAGTGCTGAATCAGGGCGGTGTGCTGTTTTCTCATATTTAGCCGTCTCTGCCTCTTACTGGCCTGCAGACTCGACATCTCTGCCTCCGTGAAGGATTAGCCTCTCCTGCACGAAGAACCAGTCGTATTTTTAGTAACATAATTGTTTCGCTCTCTTTCTGTGCCCTCCCCGATCCCTCACATCTGTATTCTCCTCACCAAATTATCTCCCCTCCTCTCTCTCCCACTGTTTCCCTCTGTCTCTCTACAGGAACTTTTAAGCTTGTGATAGAGTTTTCAGAAGAGTACCCAAACAAGCCACCCACAGTTAGGTTTGTCTCCAGAATGTTTCACCCAAATGGTAAGCACCAAACCCCCCAAAACACACACACACACACACACACACACTCCTACACACACAGCAGCTTTGTTGCTGCAGAGCTGCTGCTGTTTGAACACACACCACATGTCTTCCCTGATGATAACCATCTTTTTCAAATGGAAGAAATATAATGGTCTGCCTTTATTTTTGCTTGAATCAGTGAGGCAGGAGCATTGGCCAGCACAGAGAGAGGGAGTCTTGTTTCGGTTGATTAGGTTAATCTTTGTCATTTCTATTGGTTAGCTATTGTGGTGTACACTGAAGGTACAAAATATTAAGACCACGGTACTAATATTGGATAAACCCCTTTTTGTATAATTCATGTCTCAATTGTTTCAAGTCTTCAAGTATTAAAATCTCCCCTTAAAAGCAACAAAGAATTAAATTTACAAAAACTGTGTAGATTTGACTGGCAAAACTGTAGAATAAACATATGTTTTAGCGACTCAACCATTTAGTTATATGCTTACTCCACAAATTTATCACTTGACTCTTAATGCTTCTCACTACAATTTTTTGATTATTGTAGCTTTAAAATCCTTTAACCTGATCCATCCCGTTCATCTCCTTTCCCACCTCAGAAGTTTCACCTGGTCAGTCCAGTTCAGTGTTCCTGATATTTTGCACGCTCGTAAAACACAGTCGGTATTATTGTAAAGGCAGACTACAGGGAATGTACAGGACTTTATCACAGAGACATAATGACATGGCTCATGTGTGATGTTGATCTCATTGGTCTGGTGATGTGATGCAGTGTTTATCTTTGTGTGTGTGTGTGTGTGTGTGTGTGTGTGTTCCAGTTTATGCAGATGGAAGTATATGTTTAGACATCCTTCAGAACCGTTGGAGCCCCACATATGATGTCTCGTCCATACTTACCTCCATCCAGGTCAGTTGCTCCTTCGCCTACAGTGTATGTGCGTGTGTGTGTGTGTGTGTGTGTGTGTGTGTGTCTTTCCCAGCAACTCACACTGGCTAATAAATCTTAAATGCGCCAGTCATTGAAATATTAAAAATAAAATACAGCATGTGATTGATGTTGTGTTGCTTTACAAAGTGGCTGGTAGAGAGGACACACTTGACAGCTAAGCCACCAAGGGAGTTCAGTTGGCACATTAGTGCAGCAAAATTATGTCTTAAAATTATTTTACTGGCTATTGTAATTTCTAATAATTAACCTAATCATGCCTGCTCATCTCATTGGTGTCTCTGGAGAAACAAGTAGTTTAATTAAGTTTTTGGCTCACCTGTGAGTGTCTGGTAAACGGAAGAAGAAGAAAATAATTAAATAAATAACCCACCAAGAATAATTTCTGCTGGCCAAAATAATTACCATGTGTTTTTAATAGAAAAACATAACCTTTAGGGCTGCAGCTAATAATTATTTTCTTTGTTGATTAAACATTTAATCTATAAACTGTCAAAATGATAAATCAATTAGTCTCGTTTTCGCACCAGTCACTTGACCCAGTTTCAGAGCTATTTTGTTTGAATAGAATCGGGTTGGTGAAACATTGATTAAAGAAAAAAGCATCAAAGTTTGAACAGTTGTGAATTTGAAACTTGCTCACTCACTCACTCATACAGTGGGTCAGGTTTGTAACTTATGAAGTGACTCGCCACAAAATTTCATATTAAGTTTCAAATTACATTAAGCTATTTAACCATTTGCTTTGTGTAGAGCCGTGTAATGGGCAGCCAATCAGAGGCATGTTTGAGAATGAGCCAGTTTGATTTGATTTGATTGGCTTACAGTCAGGTGTACAGTAGCCAGCATGGACAAAGTTAGCAAACTTGGAAAGACCAAAGACATAATATAATCCAGTCATTGAAATGTCTCCAAAATGTAGGGTGGTAGGTGAACAGTTTTAAAGACACATTTTTGACCCTCTTTTGGTGTCTTAGGTCAACATCTCAACTTCAGTGACACTCCTTGGAAACTGAAAGAGCTTAACTGGTGCTGTGCCTTTGTTTCACTGAAAATCAGAGTAATTCCAGGTGGTTAACATTGTCATGGCAACAGCTGTAGCGTTCAGTAATATCACCACGTCGGCAAAAGAGTTTGTTTGAATTAACTTAGTTGAAACTTCCATTGTGACAAAAGCAGCTCCTGGCTGTTCAGCGGCTCTCCCTCTCTCTGTCACGGTGTCACAGCTCACAGCAACAACGGAGGGGGAAGTTAAAGTTAACACACAAAATTAATTAAAATCATTTGTGTGCTGTTAAAACTTAATTAGATGTGAGCTAAATTCATCCTAATTAGCTGCGTTGTGGTAAACAAAGTTATTGAATAACAACCACCACCACCAGGTAAGACTCCCAATCCCTCCCAAAACAGTTTTTCAAGAGCCACAAGGTTATTTCCACAGTTCATGAGCATGTTTCTGTTAGCCGTGCTCCATCTCCTGACGTAAACAAACTCTTCTGCCGACACGGTGAGATCGGTGAATGATACAGCTGTTGCCATGGTAAGGTGGACCACCCAGAAATCCTCTGATTTGCCGTGAAGCAAAGGTCCACGCCAACTCTACCCATTCAGTTTCTATGGGATGATGTAAATGAAATGAGCTGTTTCAGTATTACCTGTGTGCCAGGATTCTGCGATAATGCCAGGAACTAAGCAAACAATATAGGACCATGCACTGTGCATTTGGGCAGTGCCTTGCCAGGTGTGTGAGCTCCACAGGGAGTTTGTCCTGGTGAACTGGTGCCAGTACATGGCGAGACACTCACAGGTGTTTTGGTCATGCTGTTCTTTTCCCCAGTCGT
>OMLB01001233.1:0-10068 GCA_900302555.1 Myripristis jacobus
AGACACAGTTATACCCAGTGTGCACAGGCACAAAAATGCTTTTCCTCGTCAACTTTTCCCATCTAAAGACAATAACATCATGTGTGTTCTTCACTTAACAGCCTCAGATAAAAGTTGATGTTCAAATCCACTGCTGCGAACCTCTCTCACAGCAAGCTGCCACATGTTCCTTATCATTGTCGGTTACACTTTCTAGGGAACGTCCTGAATACACAAAACTCATGACAAAAGTATTCCCTGACCCTGACATAAAACGCACCACCCAGCTCTGAAGGCAGCATCTGGATTGCATACCGCATGTAGGCATTTTTTGAGACACACTGTGCTGTACGAGGAAAAAGATGAAACAGACACACGATGTTCCAGTCACATGGTTCGAGGCAATTTTAACCGCATTATGACAGGATCGGGAACTAAAAGGAAGAGAACAGCAGAGGTGGAGGGGAGAAATGGTACAATATTGTAATTGCACAATGTTGCTTTATAATGTACCTGAGACTTCATCTCGTACAGTAGCGGGTTGTCTGGAGTCAGCTGAATGGCCTCATCCCACTTCTTAATGGCCTCCCAGTGCCTGCAGAAAACACACACACACACACAGTGTGGATCAGGTGATAGATGTTTAAATAAATTCCCCCTGAGGTAAGTGGGGTATTTACTATTAAAGGTAAGATTAGTCTAGCAGCATGTTTGTTGGCAGTCCTCTGCTTGCTACAGATTTACTGTCCAGACAGGGAGCTACAGGTGGTACTAACTATTTAAGCATCAAAATTGTTTGCAGTATTTGAAACTCTGTCTGCAAAATCATCAAGACTGTTGCCCAATACTAAATAACTGATCCAAAAATGAACACAGCGACTTCGCACTTATGTTAAGTTAAAACAAGGCTCAGCCCCATCAATGAGGTCAACTTCTGACGCTGTGTTCGGGATGGGACGATATAGGATAATATCGCCTATCGCTATAAAAACACCCCCAAAAAGTTGAGTTGACTGTGGTGACTTTCCATTATCAGGATAATCATAAATAGGGATAATCATGAATATCCTCAAAAGCTCGCTAATATACACTCCTATATTGATTTCGCACTTTATGTTAATTTGGCACAAGGGGGAGCCTGCATCTTTCCAATCATTCCAAAATCCTGACGGTCACAATGTCTGAAGGTTCCTCACAAAAAAAAAGTTAAGGAAGATGTGTGGAAACATTATATCTTCATCTTGTCCCACTCTTACACTGAACAGTTCGTAAGAAGCAGAACTAGTTAGTTTACTGTTGCATGCCAACGCTGTGAAGTATGAACAACTCACGCAATCAAACATTCTTTGTCTCACTGTCCCTGTCTTGAGATCAGTGTGTGGTATGTAACTGAAGGGCACATTTGTTCAGTGTATATCATACAGCCTGAATTTGACAGGCTTTACCCACAGTAAGTTGAATTTGCTTGTATTTGCTCAGGGAGGTTGTTTCTGCCATAGGGAAGCTGCCTCTGATGCCTTTCCATTCTTGTACACAATGTTTACGAGGCTGAGACAAATCCCATCTAGTGAATCTGGATCATTCATATTTCAGGTATTGTTTTACAATCTTTCACCCCACCTTTGCTCTGAGTGAGTTTTACTTCAAGGCAGCAAGCCTCTGTTCTGTCAGCTCATCATTTGTGAGAAAAAGGAGAATTGGCTCTTGTCAGGGCAGCTGGACAGAACAAGCAAGGGCTGCAGCACGAGGTCCTGCGAGCATAATCAGGTCAACTCAGATACAAACGGAGGTTGTGCAATCAGCCCGTTCCTAAGGAAGTCTGTCGTTTCATATGTTTCTTGTCTGAGATTAGCTACTAGTTTCTGCTAAGTAAAGCAAATAGAGGAATAAACAGGATTTTTGAGTCACATGTGAGGGCTGCAGACCAATACTGTGCAAACCTTTATTTCGTAGGGTTCATTGGGTTTGTGCCCAGCAGATATATGTTTTTTTTTTAAAAAATATACTGCAATGGCGCAGCGACACGTTCTGGTTCACTCTAGCCTCCTCCTCGAGTAAATATTGACTGAAGACTCGTTTTATAGTACTGATCTAGAGAAAGAGTTTGGGAATTTACCTGATCAATCCTGTGTGTTTGACAACCAATTTATTTATCACGTCTGTATCCCAGTTTTATGGAGACGGATATCCTTAAGTTTTACAGATCAATTAAAGCCAGGGGATGAGATCGTTATGCAATAACTCTATCCTATCACCGATTAGCTGTAAAACTATGTCCTTACTAGAACAAGGGCCAAGATGAGCCTGGGACAGACTGTGTGCCATTCTTCTTCAAAAGGAAAGTGAGGAAACGGAACCAGGGCAGTGTCAAAGCGTCAACAACAGATGTGGCAAAAGGCTGTGCAAAATCATGTCAGGAAATTAAGCAATATAGCCAACCACTCGAAGCCTGAGTGCCATTAAGACTATTAGACAGATGAACTGGGAGAGAGAGAGAGGGAGAGGGAGAGAGAGAGGGAGAGTAAAAGAAAGAAAGGATGACAGAAAAATGAGAACCTTCAATCACTTGTTGTGATGTACATCCACAATCTTATAGTTTAAAGACAGAACAAAAATCAATTCAAGGAAATCTATGGAAGGATGGTTGACTGGTGAAAACAAATGTTGTGCATAAAGAAGGCAGTATCCCCAACACATGGCTACGATAACAGCACTTTACCAGAGTGGTGATAAATCCATCTAAAACCACAAACCACATGTAAATCTTCAGACTATTTTGGATATTACAAAATATTACCAAAATGAAATCTCTGTGCACTCCAAAAGCTTATGCTGGATTAGAAATGAATTTGCTTTGTTCAAGTCTCATTCAATGGTGAGCAACAAGTAAGGGACGAAAATATCTCTGGGCTACCCACATCTGCAAGTGGATACATGATCTATAAATCAAGCTTCCAGTTGCTTGGCTCAGGAAGTTTTCTCGATTTTTGATCAACACACTTCACAAAGAAAGTGTCCCCTGCTCTTTCAAGCCCAGACGCCTATTCTGCAATGATTGGAGGATCATTCGTCCGAGTCATCACTTCTCGCCATGTGACACTGATCAAGAGCTTCATAGTTTTAAATGAAGAGGAAGACAAAGAAGAAAGAAAAAGAAGAAGGAAAAAAAGAAGAAAGAGAACATGTAGTTCTGAAGATTAGTGTGTCCTATGCAAGGCGCTCCCTCTCAACCAGTGTGGGAATTTAAAACCAAATGTTGACAGTAGCCAGTGAGATCATGGATCAATGGAAAAATAGTGAGCAAACAAAACTATCACGCATGCTAGAAAATGTGCTCAGTAGTGCGCAGACTTTAGCCAACGAGGAAGATCCGGTATTTGCCTGCACCCATCAGTGCGGTATATCTCCAAATTACCTGGGATGGTTGCGCGGCAACTACACGGATCTGAGATGGATGATGCGCTCAGCGGAGCAGCCATTCACCTTCGTTCATTTTATTTCATATCATGAAAACTGCCACGATTAAACGCGTTTGGAGTCTTTTAATAAGGGCTTTGAAATTATGAAAATGTCACCAGTATATAATTTCATTCAGTGCTACTGAAATAATTATTTTATAGTGGAGTTTTAACATTGGAGTCTATGGCACATCCACGTCTCATTCCCTGCATGATGTCAAAATTACAACATGGTCATAGTCGCGTTTCTGTTGATCCTTGTTGCATCTTTTAGCAGACTGTTGGGAAAATGTAATCAATTCCTCCATGGCCCAGGACCAACCTTTCTACAAAGTTTCACGTAAATCTGTTCATAACATGAGATATTTTGGTCAGAGACAGATTCGCGTAACAAACCTAATAATTTTACATTAAACATCCTCTAACATTAAGACAGACATGCAGAACAACATTCAAACATGTCAGAAAATCACAGTCCTACCTTCACAGTCTCACCTATCCAAGCAATGTGACTCAGTTCACATAACAGGTAATGAAGATCTTCAGTTACATGAGGAGCATCTAAATCTTGGTAATGATAGCCTGACATCAGAGGTCAATGTGGTTACAGGAGAAAATGTCCTGGCTAGCATCCTCATCCAGACACCATCTCAAACCCCTGACCAGCCATTATGGACCAGCAGGACATCATTTCCGCTGCAGAATCCACTTTCTACTCACAAACACAATTACAGACAGTTACTGTGGGCAACAACATTACATCTACTGGACTAAGGATTTCATAAAGTGATTGTGATTTGGCTAAAAAGGTCAATTATCATAAAGCAATATCAAATAACAGTTCCTGAAGGAGACCTTTTTCTTTGTCTAGCAACTGTATGCAGAAACAAAAGTCATACCTGAATGATTTGTTCAACTTGGGACTGCTGGATGTACTGTTTTTATTTCCAAATGCAATGACCTACTACTTTTTTTTTTTTTTTAAACAAATCCAACTATCATCAAACCTCTAGGATTGGTATACAACCATGCAATAAACATTACATTTTAAGTTTTGATAATTTCAGTAAATTTGCCAACGCAGAACCTATGAAACAAACAAACGGCTTGCACAATGCAAGCCCCCAAATTATTCCAACTTATGAACAGGATAAATAAGTAAACTGGAGCTCTGCAGTGTGTGAGCCATTTGTTTGTTTCATGTTTGCTTGTTTTTGGCCTGGCCTGCTTGGATGTGCATACATTTCCAGTTTCTGACACTAAACCTATCCATAAATGTTTAGATAACCGAGCACATCAGATTCTCAGTGAATCAGAATTCAGAATCACAATCAGAATCAGAAATACTTTATTGATCCCCGAGGGGGAACTGGGTCTGTTGCAGTTGCTCAATTCTTAAAAGAAGAATTGAAAATATGTGCCTTTCAGGTTGAGGTGCCCCATCCCAACACGTCCTTTGGTTAGACAACATTTTTTGTACAGGTGGATCAATATTTGGGATTCACTACCTTTTCAGCTCAAAACTCAAGGTAACTGGGATCACCTCAACCCCAAATTGAAAGAGTTTCTAAAACATAATCAGTCATGCACTCTCACCCAAATATGTCCTTGTCCTTTTTTTAATTTTATTTATTTTTTGGTTTCTGTCATCCTTACTTTACTCACTTCTATCCTGTGCTCTGTATTTTTTTTTTTTTAACTGTTGATCATGTCTTATGTGTAACTGTTTTAACAAAGGCCAAACTAGGGACAAACATCACAAATTCTCTTAAGCTATACATGTTATGATACATGACATCTGAATATTTGTGAAATGCTCAATGTGTATGTATCTGTCCCGATCCAATAAATATGAAATAAATAGATACACTCCATAAAGATGCACTGCCACAAGTCCTAGAGAGTGCACTGTAATGTTTCATCATGAAGAGATGTGCAGCTAAAGACAATTTCTCTTTAGCATTTTTTATTTTATAGGCTTTCAGTATACTGTAATATTGTGAAGTTCTTGCATATTTTCAGAATGTCTCAATTGAACACTGAATTTGGGCTGACAGGCCCGAAGACCTGCTCCTCTCTGGGTCACAAAAGACAGAAGTGATTTCATGTGAGTTACTCACAGCAAATCACATAAAAAGCTCAACTGGCCTTCAGTTGTTAATGTCTTAATAAGACAAATAATAACTGATTTCTCTAATTCTTCCCTCCATAGCCGTGTCAGTGCAGAGCTACAGACAGAGCTATGTCTACTGGACAATGGCGCCCTCATCTGGAGGATTTCTCATAATATTTACATGCCTGCTCATAGGCAAAGCCAACATCCTGTGCTGTTCTGTGTGAAATCTACCACAAAAATCACCTTTCAGAAAAACCATGAGAGTGAAACAGAATAAAGGAAGAGAGCAGACAAATGAGGATAACAGTTCATTTCCTGAGCGGTCACCTGGTTGTCTTCACACAGTATTTTCTCAGAAAATGAACAGCAGAGGCTTTGCTGTACAACAAACATTCACCGACTGTGGCAGTGAAATGAGCAATGCTTCTGGACAAAAGGTAAGGGGGAGATGAAACCCTTTCTTTGTGGTGCAGCAGTCCACCAAGAACTAACACCAGCTTTAAATATATAGGAAAAAAACAGCTGTCAATGTCACAGCAATATATAGGATTCAACTTACAACTATTTTAAATGTAATTAATAGCTTGATTAATAGCTCGAGGTCAGCAAAACATTTATTCTGTATCAGTAATTTGTCAAAGCATTGCCTGAGTCAATATAAATATGTATCAGTTATCAATAAAAATGCTCACAAAAACACACTTGTTTGCATACAGAGCCAGAACCAACCAACCAGTGCCATACAGAATTACAATCTCTGCTTACAGGCATTTATCTAAGATGTGCCAAAGAGGTATGATCAATATCTGGATGTGAGACAACATATCATCTGTGATTTTGGATATCATAATAATGCAAGTAGTGTGTTTTTCTGATTTCAAAGGCTGTATTACAGTAAAAGGAGGGTATTTCCTGAGAAACTGTTTTTGCTGCTCTGTTATTTGTTTTCGACCTGCTTGGTCATTATATCCACATCACTGATGATTGTTTGGCGAGAAGTCTTGTGTGTAACCGGGAAATGAAAGCACCAGCAGGCATACTTGGCCAAAGAGAGCGTCATACACAAACAGAAGGACAGAAAAGCTGCCAAAGAAAACACCTCACTGGTATTTCTTCCCTTACCTGCCTTGCTCAGCCAGCAGCGCGCCCTCATCTGTCAGCCTCTTGCTCTTGGCTGAACAGTCTTCCAGCAGGACCTCCCGCCGACGCTTGATTGCATGCAACCAGTCCACCTCATCATTTGCAGAGGCTTCATCATCATCATCAGCAGCAGCAGCAGCTTTCCCAGCTTCAGCCTCAAACTGACGCACAATTGACTTTGAAACTTTCTCACCGGCTTTCCTCTTCCAGCCAAATGACGCCATCCTGCTGGGGTGCAAGAGAGGTCACTGACCGCATTAACAGGCACGCAATGTGAGCAGCAGTCAACTGTGGACAATCAGCTGTAAGAGACTTGTGAAATGTCAAAGGGACAGATTAGAGACTCATCACGTTGGCATGCTGTCCAACAACCCAAATAAAACAACATGCATCAATGTGGACTACCAGCTTTACAGCAACTCGACTATTTATCAAATGTGCAGCCATGACAACTAGACAAGTACACTTAGTTACACTAAGTCAGCCCTTTCTGACTTAGTCAAATATAAAATGCTAGGCTTTGTGGAAGCTTCTTCACGCCTAAACTGCGGTGACATGTGGCACACAACTCGATTTTATCGTTTTAAGACTTATCATGATACATAAACATGCGCCCAGATATTTGAATGCAGAGAAATAACTCATTGTATGGACAGAAAAGAAGTCCATGCTGAGATGCTGTTAACGCCAGTCACTTATGAAAGTCCACCACGGTGCACCCTTGTGATTTTAGCTGCTTCATATCACAGCCTTGTTTTACTAGCTACTTGTGAGCTTGTTTATAGACGCCAGCTAGCATTAGTGTTGGCTAATCGCTAGCTCTACCTGCACCTGATAAATCATAGAGCTGCTTTTAATGGCAGTAAAACCTCGTTAGTTGAACGCAGAAACACACGCTGAATCATGCAAGGAACGTTATACGCACATAAGTCTGCAGTGTTGTTGTTGTCGTTGCAGCAAACCGGAAGCTAGCATCTACTTGGTGACCTTTTCTGACACGGAAGCTGTGCAACTGTTGACATCGTCTCTTAAAGGTACCACACGAAGCCCTTCTAATTTTGTGTGGGCCGACATAAACCATGTAGAGCGTTCATAGGCTGTTTGAAAGTATGAATATTAAAGTATGGGAAATTAATGAAAATATTGCGGCGAAAAAAACGACAAAACCATTGCCGCGAGCAAAGCCAGAGGTCAACTCAAACGTTTATTGCCGTGGACCGTATATTTTCCTTTTTGTTTAGTTTTAAAATGTTTAATTAAGTGTGCTGTCACATGTGAAAAAGAATGAAACAAAACTCGTTTTAGATTCAACCAGTCACCTTTATGGGTATGGCGTATATTTGTCATTTTAAAATGTTTTCTAAAATACATCCGTCCAGACCGTCGTCTCACATAAATGGCCACTAGATGGCGGCAGAGCCGATTAATCTGTCTCACCAGCTCCTGCCAATGACTTTGATATCAAGTACAGCTCAATTTTCAGGAATATACAGGCTGTTCATTTACTGCCTGAAACATCTATCTATATCTATATCTATATATCTATTCTATCTATCTATATCTATATTGCAGTCTCATGTTCAGTCAGTGTAAAATTGAAGTTATTGAGCTCAATCTTTCCTCATTATTATACAAGAAACAAACAGAATATCATGGGCATAGAAGTGTGTGCAATTTAGCTGTTTATTAGGCAGTTGTGTATACAAATGATTTCAACACTGTCCATTGAGATTTACATTGGTCATTCTGGTTGGGTCCCTTTACACACCAAAACAAAAATATAACATTTATTTGAAGCAGTTCAGACAGATACAATTACATCATTTTCCTGCAGCCAGCTCATTTTTTGGACACCCATTCACAACACAAGTTGTCCATAAGATTACTGGTCTCACACATACATTTCCCCCACAGAACCTTTGATGTTACCATGAAAAAACAAAGAAAAGAAAAGGGGAAAAAAAAATCATAACTTGCATCTGCCCTTGGAAGCTAAAAATGTTTAGTCCTACAAACATTTTAAAGACCACAGCATATTTCTTTACCATGATCACTACAATATCTCATAAACTACATCTTAAAACTGAGACATAGCAGTCAAATATCAAGGTTTCAGTCCAAACTTGCCCTGCCTCCTAACAAGAGGACAGCAAGAGAAACAGGCACGGTCAGAATTATAGTCAATCTTTGCAACTGTTGCTGAGGATTCATGATTTCTGTGAAAAATATACAGCAGTGTGATCTCCACACCATCTAAGACTAGGAATATCTCATTTGCATCAGCAGTAGTAATGGCACCCTTAACCTTTTCTGGTTTAATTATCACAAAACTGAAATTTGGTAAATGTTTAGTGTTTAGTAACATTATGAGAATTTCATGCAAACAGATTTTTAAAATTCTGATGTAACCCTAAAACACTTAGGACCCACATGAAATCCTAGTGCAACAGTGTGTGAGGATGAGACAAAAATCTTAAGAATTAACTTCTAGTATTGAGTTGACATCTGTATTCTGAAATACTTCTTCTGCACCACTGACACCCTAAATAATCTTTTTTTTTTACTTCAATGAAACAGTGAATTACTGAAGTTGCAAGGAATGCCGATAATTCTGACCACAACTGTGTTTAACTTTTACTGATATAAAAACTGATTAACAGTACTGATAATGATAAGGCAGCCAAATGACAGACACTACTTAAGACTTCAAAAAGACTCTGGACACAGAGGGGACATGTCATATGATTAAAATACATATCTAACACTTCATTAAGGGGTTTTGGGGTTTCGACAAATATGTAAACCTTTCTCCAAAAATCACTCCTCAGAGGAATGTAAGGGCCATCAAAAAATAATCTTAGCATGTCTTACAATGACAATATTTTGGATGTATTCATCTGCCAATACATATCGTCCATGCACTGCATGTAATTGCTACTAATAATTTTCAAATTGAGCCCTGAGCTCTATACATTTCTTAAGGATTGACATTTACAAACTGTATGTAGGCAAAAGGCATGTCACTCTGTAATGATGCTCTAATCTTTATCATCAATTCTGAAAAAACAAGAACAAAAGAAAACACTACAGTAACAAATAATAATAATCAACTTGTCATTTCAATATGAGACACTGAAAATGATATATCTAAATGTTGACTGTCATGGCAAATACCTCTTGCTTAAGTGGTGAAAAGTAGGCTATGTTTATCTGAAAAGAAAATCAAGTGTATCGGAATACCTGTGATTGAAGGAAAAACAAAGCTGATATATTGATTTGAAAACCAGTAAAAAAAGAAAATCATCCAGCAATTGATCTTAATGCAAGAAAGAAAAAAGCTATTTCCATTTCTGATATAACCTATAATCCCCCCCC